>PVIA01003194.1:0-177682 GCA_004024845.1 Tonatia bakeri | reverse complement strand
CCCCCCCCCCCCTTTCTCTCTCATTTCTTCTTTCTTTCTTACCTGGTTATGCTGGCTAAAATTCTAGTACTATGTTGGAGAAAATCATAAGAGCAGATATATTGTTTTGTTTCCAATCCCAGGGGTAAAGTATGAAGTCTCTCACCATTAAGCATAATATTAGTTACAGATATATTATATATGCTCTTAATAAAGTTGAAGAAATTTCCTACTTTCCTGAAGCTTAGAAAGTCCATGTAACTTGCCCAAGGCCGCATTTGTAAAAATTCGTCTAAAGGAAAACACAGACCTCTCTCCGCAAATCCCATTCTCTCCAGGATTCTAATGCATATGTAAAACTTAAAAGGTTTAAAAAAGCATGGTCAGAAAGTGGTGAGTATAAAATGTGGCTAAAGCCTAAGTGTGTCTATGAGAGTAGAAGAATTTACATAACTAGATTTCTATGGGAAGACATGTTTAGGGGTTGGAGAATAGACTGGACCAGAATGGGACTATAATCAGGGCCCTAAATTAGAAGATGTTAATTCTTCTGGCAAGAATTGACAATGTAAGTAAGAAAGTAGTAGTCGAGAGTTCATTGTTTATTACTCCTAATTAGTTGTTTTGATCCTAAGTAAAATTAACCTTAATATCTATAGAAAATTACTTAGGATAGCAGTAATTAATATAAGAAATATACCCACACATTTCAGGCCTTTAGCACGATAGATTATTTCTTGCCCATGCAATAGTCCAGTGTCTATAGTGAACAGGTGGAGATTTTTGCCATGGGATGATGCAGAACCCCTGGCTGCTGATAGCCCAGTGGCCTCCAGTCTGTGTAAATGAAGAGAGGAAGGAGAAGGAAATTGTTTTTTATGAAGCTTGGCCAGGAGATAACATGTATCTCCATTTTCCATTCTAAACATTTTCCAATGTCTGACACAGAGTTACTTCATCATTCATACCCTCAAAGGAGACCAATACATTTTACTGTGTACTCAGGGTGTGGGTGGGACAGGGCAGGTGAAGGTGGAGGCTGACACAGTTTCTGATGAAAAGTATTTGGTGAGAAGTCTTTGCCACAATAAAAATGAAAGTCAAAAATTATCCAGAACATGTATATTCCCAAGAGACTAAAGAGTTATTATTTTAGCACATATATCAGCTTCCTGTTGCTGCTGTTACAAATTGCCACAAACTTGGTGGTTTAAAACAATACACAAACAATATTATTATCTTACAATTCTGAAGGCCAGACATCAGAAATGGGTCTCACTGAGCTCAAGTCAAGGTACCAGTAGAACTTCATTCTTTTGTGGAGGTTCTGGGGAGAATCTATCTTTACCTCTGCCCCCTTCCCCTTCCGAAGCTGCCTGCATTTCCTGGCTCATAGTCCCCTTTCATCTTTAAAGTCAGCAATGGCCAGCCAAATCTTTTTCATGATGCCATCTCTCTGGTTCCGACTCTTCTGCCTCTTTCTTGCACCTTAAGTTACCATGTGATTGCACTGAATGCATTGGGATCATCCGGGATAATGTACTTATTTTATGGTTAGAAGATTAGCAACCTTTATTACATATAAAACTTTAGTACCCCTCCCTACCCTATTAGATAAGCTATAAAATATTCACCGATTCTGAAGTTTAGGATTTTGGGGAGTTCATTATTCTATTACAACATAGTAGAGTTTTATGGACAGATATGAATGGATGCTATCATTTTATTATATTTTCTATTCAACTAGGAAATGCAGCCTTGTGTAAAGAAAAGAGTTAAGTAGCAGTGCCTTAAAATTTCAGGACTATCATTTAGTAACTACATTAGCTTATTAGTTAAAACAAGCTATATCTGCAAGTATATTTTCTTACATTCAAAAAAGGGAATAAATAATACTTTTACCATAGATATGTGGCTAAGCTTAAGATACTCCCTGCAACATCGTTCATTAAAAATAAGCCAGTTTATTTCAATATACTTCTTTTATCCAGGGTTGGAGAAGACCAATACTGCCTTAGATAAAGGCATCGTTTTTTTTCAACCTTGAATTTCAAAGCTGGCTGTTTTTGAGTCTGAGGTGGAATGATGTTTGTAAAATATTTGTTGAGAGGTGGAATAACATTTACATTCCAAAGCACCTTTTACCTCTTAAAAGCATGGGGACCTAAACAGAAATTGAAGGATGCGGGGAGGACTGGGGTGGTGCAAAGGGGTGAGGGGAAGAGGCAGAAAACTGTACTTGAACAACAATAAAAAAATTAAAAAACAAACGAAATTGAGCAACTTAGAGAGGAAAGTTTCCATCTGCTGGGAAGAAGGCTAGAGTGGCTCCAAAGCTCGGGGTGGGAGGAGAGAATGGTGCCCTGTGGGAAGAAAGGTTTGGAACAGTAAGAATTAGGCGAAGATGCCGCCAAAGTCATTCAGATAGACTGGCCCCAAAAGGAAGAATTAAACCAAAAAAAAGAAGGACAATTTTAAGAGAAAGTAGAACACTTCTTATCTCTAAGTCCATTTGGAACTCTGAGATGAAATTGTGTTAGTATCCTTATATTGACAGAAGTGAATAGAGTAAGAATGTCAGTAAAATGAGTTAAGGCAGAGACAATGTCAGAAATTGTATCCTTATTCTCTTTCCTTGTAGGATGTAGACATTAAGTAATTCTTGTTTTCCTGCATTAGGGGTGTGGGAGGTAACATTCAGATTCTCCAATAAATGACCCATCAGGTCTTCATGGAAAGGGGTAAATTAACAGACTAAGCCAAGACTTAGCTGGAGGATTCACTACCAGTGAGAGTGGAGGTGAGAGTCAGAAAGGTGGGGACCCCTGCCCTCTAACCATGTTAAGAGAACAGAATTCCAATTATGTCCCCAGTGAGAACTTCAGCAGTAAACGCGACAAGAACAAAGTCAACACCAGAGCCCAGGGAAGAGCAGTTACACCCCGAGACCAGAGGAAGCCCTCAGAGAACAGCCTGTTGGAGTTAAAATCATGGCTCTCATACAAACATAACATGAGTATGCATCAAATGTCTTATTTAACTAATTATTGGAGGAATGAGAAACATGTTACCAGTATTGGAAAGAAAATTTCAAAGAGCACACACTTATTTAAGTAATCGGAAGTGTTAAAATAAATTTGTAATATATGACTTTTCAACATCAGGGTAATAATCAATTTCATTCCACCAGACAAAAACCACAATTTCTGTATTTTTTACAAAACGTGTGTTTCTATGAACAAGAGCCATTCACATTACTATCACTTTTTTAGAGCTTGCGGAGTTACAACTCAGAAACAATGCATGGGGGGTGTGGGCCTACTACCAAATCATACGGGTATGACCCAAAAAGACGTGTTACACAGGACAGATCACTAATGATATTTTTGGCCATTTCTGAGTCATTTCTTTCACAGCCTTGCGTGACTGACCCCACACAGATCACTCTCATGACACGTTGTCACTTTTCTCCAGTACTTAGGAGTTATCCTGGAGAGGAGCACGAGAGAAGCAATCCTGAGTTGGAAGAGATGAAATCTCCCAGGGGACACCAAGAAAATAGCATTTCTTGAAGGAATAAATGTAAAGTTTTGTGTGTGTATGTTCATCAGTGAAATTTAGGACTTTTAGAAAATTTAGTTCAGTTACAGAGAAATAAACTTTAAAGATTTTCTAGATTTGGATGGAGACCTGTCCATTTAAAACCTGATAAACATGTCAAAGCATAATGTAGTTTCTGTCACAAAATAAAGTGCTCTCACAAGAGTATCCTATTACCACGCATTCAGGAAAAGCAAGCTCTGCTTCTTTATGGTTAAGAATGCAAATGAGCGGCACAATGCGTGAGAAAGTAATGGGAATTATTCTCTTAAAAAAATCATCTCTCTTCTTACTGAGTCAAAATAAGGGTATTTTGTATTATTCTGCAGCATAATTAAACTTTCTCTGCAATACAAAAGGAAATGGGAATGTGATTCTTAACAATCTAGGAGGGGCTATGACTAGGTGAAATTTAGAAGCATTTGGAGGACTTGCTTTCTCTCTCTTTGATATTCTCTTTTCTGTCTTGTAGGTATCAAGTCCCTAAATACAGCTTTTAGGTTGCCACAGTTAACTGGTGGTATTAACCACCCAGTTACTCTTAACTGCCCTGTTCATTCTCTCTCCTCTAAAATATGATCCACAGCTGGGAATATTAGTTAACTTTCAGTTTGCAAATGATATATAGACTTATTCCATTAAAATAAAAATGATGAGTAAGAGTTTACAGGATTATTCTAAACTGCAAATGGACTTAGGGTTAAGAAAATACATTATTCTAAAAGGATGAAATCTTAATGGTAATATGTCTAGAAAGCAGAGGCTAGAAAACAGTTTGGGAGATATTTGTACAATTCCAGAGACTCTACAGGCGACACTTAAATGACACATAGGCCCTGCTCACTCTACAATGCATGCAAACAACCCATAATGTGTGTGTATATTTATGCATCACATGTTAACACAGGGACATTTTCCATTGCTTAGACCACAGATTATGTGATGAAGCTATGGCTACACAATCCTAAAGAACAAAACTCAGGAGCAAAGTATGCATGCACTCTGAAAGTATTTGCCAGATAATTAGAAAATGTTCCACTGCTTCAAAACCTCCTATATAATACACAGTTAAATGATTATTTTGGAACTTACTTTGGAGTATTATTACCTTTGAGAAGGCATTGTTATTGGGCCCTTTTTTCTAAGAGACATTAATGCATATAATTAAAAACATACAATTCAACCTCTCTGCAGGACATCTATGAAACCATTTACGGTTGTTTTTTCTTATCCTTCTAGGTGTTTCTGACTGTGGGCTCAAAGTAATGAGAAGAAAGTTATTTTTAGGTTGCAATAGTGTTTTGGTTGCTCTAAACTAAAAAGCTTTATTTAGAGTTCGCATACTCTACTACAATACACTGTGTTTTATATAAAGCTAATTACTTTCCTTAGTGTTGCCATTATCCATTTTTTGTAATAAGCCTTCCCCACTAAAAAAAAAAAAAATGAAAATGAAGTCAATTTCCATTGCTTGTTGGGAGAAAAATAAAGTGTTCAAAGTGAAACAATATATTAAAAATATTTCCTTATGAGTACCACTCCAATTTATAAGAACTTCATCATTTTGAAAATAATATATAAGGAAAAATGTGTTCTATATATGATAATGCAAAATGATCATTATCTGATTATATATTTGCAAAGCCCATAGATTAGAGAATTTTTTATGTAACCTTTCTGCTCACAGGTATCCCAATATTAATAATCATCATTACGTACTTGTATTAAGCACTTACTTTTGCTCTCATCTCTGTTGGTTGTTGAACAAAGCAATGTAACTCCTCATGGACCTTGAACTTAAGAGCTTACTATCTAAAACATTAAAATGAGAGACCATTGTTTAAATAGTTGCTTGAAGTCTCACCATCAAGTTTCAAGCCCTATTTATCTTGACAAATGGATACTAAGTTGAATATAAAATCCAAACTACTGTCCCCAGGCCATTGAACATTCGATAGTATATGGAGATGGGGCTCTAAATAGCTAATTCAGGATATGATTGCATTAGCCACTCAGATATGAAAATGGTTGTGATTCATTTAAACATGAAGCTTTCTTATAGCAGATGAGAACTGTGCCAGTCATGAGGAAGACACATAGATTTTTTTTTATCAGATGGAGTTTAAGTGCTTCAGGGTGATACAGGCAAGCAGGGTTATTCCTGAAGAGTCTGTGCAAGAGGAGAGAGGGGAGCAAAACTACAAAAGGAGGATTAATAAATATCTGCCTGCTACTCACCATCCTTTTGTCAATTTTCTGATACTGATTAATTTGGAAAGATCATTCAGCATGTGCATTTTTGGATGTTTTAGATATGTTTGAAGTTTTCCTTTAGGCTTGTAACTTCAAAATGATGAGCTGTGTGTTAGAGGAAGTCAGGCTGAGCCCAGACATTGTAGCCAGAGGGGATCATCGTAAGCATCTGCACTCTGTCACCTCCTTCTCTTGGTGGATGCCGTGCCCTCATGACCAGGTGGTCTGTGCTGCCATCCTCTCATTCCCCACACCCGCTTTGGTACTTTGCTGTAGCCCCCTTCTTCGACTAACCCTTTTGTAGCCCCATGACCCTCCTCCCAGAGATAGTCACTAGAGCAAATCTGTCTACCATCTGTTCTACAAGCCCAGCCTTAAATTGCCTTCCAAAGGATCTTCACTCCTCCAATGGAAGAAACAAGAATCTATTCCCAGACACCTCAGCCCAGCCCAAGCTGTAATGTAAGTCTCCTATATTTAAAATGTTAAAGAAAGAGAAGGGAGGGAGATCCAAGAAAGCCAGGAGAAAGCGTCTTAGAAAAACATTAGGAAAACAAGCACCAGAGAAATCCATTGGGGTGTGTGTGTGTGTGTGTGTGTGTGTGTGTGTGTATGTGTTATAGACATGATTTCCTGAAGTTAGTGGAAGGGAATCTTGATGCAATAACTTTTTATTCTATATTATGGTAGACAGAAGTCTGGTCCTCATAGTCTTTGCTCTCTGGATCACAACTCAGGTCACTACATTATATGGCAAAAGGGATTTTGCATATGTAATTGAAGTTGCAGATCTGCTGACCTTAAGATAAGAATATTAATACTGTCCCATATGGGCCAAATCTAATCACCTGCATCCTAAAATGCAGAGAACTTCTTTTGACTGGGATCAGAAAGGATGCAGCAGAACAGAAAGTCAGAAATTGACAGCATGAACATGACTCACTTGAGCTGACTGGAGATGGAGAGGACAACATGACAGGAAGTGCGGGTGGTCTGAAGGAGATGAGAGGCTCCTGGCTGACAGCGAGCAAGGAAAGGGGCACCCTGCACTCGCACTGCTGGGAACTGAGATCTACTTATGAGCACATCCCCTACCTTTATCTCGTTGGCTTCACGACAACAGCCCAGGCTGACTGACACCTCCTCTGTGGCCTGTGAGACCCAAGGCAGAAGAATGAGTTAGTGCTCCCCAGACTTCTGATCTGCAGAACTGTGAGAAAATCAACCTGTGTAGTTTTAAGTCCTAAATTTTTAGAAGTTATGTCATTGATATAAAAGTAATATTATACACATAATGAATCATATTCTCCAAAAAAATAACACACACACAATGATGGCTGTGTATTCCATGCAATCTACTGTTTAAATTTTATAGCTCCATGAGCACAACAAAAATTAGGGGAAAGCCCTTACGAACTCATTTCACAACTAATTTAGGTAGAGAAAATGATGGAAGAAAAAATTTCCCATGATTAAACTAAATCAATATGGTCTACTTCTAAGCATTCTGTGAGAAAGCTGATTGAGAGAATAAAGCACCTACCTCATTCCTTAGAACATTTTCAGTACTCTCCACATAATATTCTCCCTTCCTCCTCCTTTGCTGCCCAACTGACCGTGTTACTTGGTATCACTGTACCTGTATATTTCACTGTACCTTATACTAGGCAGTAAACCTGTATCATCTGCAATCCTTGTCAATGCAGTCTCCTACAACCCACACCAGAATTATTGACTATAAGTCTCCAGGGCTGGGGTCCTGGGGTTATGAATGTCTAACGTTCCCAAAGTGAGTCCTGCTCAGTTACATGGCTGTGCACTCAAGAATCCTGTGGTGTGGGAGTAGCCAGTCTTAGAAAGAAGTTATCAATAGCTGAGTTACAGAATCTTCCAGATGGGGAATGCAGCCCCACAATAGCACTGAGAGCAGAGTCATTGCTTCCTGTGGCAGAAAGGCAGCCTGCACCTTCTGATCTTCACAGAATTCACCAGTGAGCTAAGGGAATACAAAGAATCTATGTTCTTCCTACCTCTTAGCTGAGATTAAGTACGGGGGCCCTGTTACAAAAGAAGAAAAAAGATAATGCCATAGTGTGACTACACATAATCATACCTGGAGCTGTTGAGTTGATAGCTGCCCTTATAGTTTAGCTGTGGTTGAAGTTGGAAACCCTGCTGGGTTTATGGGAACTGCCCTCTAGTAGCAACTGTGACCATTAGTTTTTTTTTTTTTCTTTCATGGTGTTTCCTTTTAAACTGTGTTTGAGATCTTTGTTGTAGGTGTGTACCCTGGGGCACCAGTGATGTGCGCAGACTTCAGTGAGATACAGCACATAAAAGCGTATGGTGTAAGTGTGACGAATTGCAATGACAAGGCTGAGTTGGAGATAACTTGTGAATGATCAAGTGAATTAAAAAGTCCCTTCCTATGACAATGCAAAGGCAAGATTAAGGGCAACCTGAGGATATGGACCGTGATCTCTTCCCCGAAAGTGTGCCACACACGTTATGTACCACTATGCCTTGATCAAACACTCAAGGTCTGTATTCACCCTGTCCAAAATAAATATCATCTGCCGTCAAGTGCACACATTACTAGCAATAGGCTACGTGAGTTAATCATTCATGAAAGTGGGGAATGTGGCATTGATCCAAGGTAGAGCCACGTGTGAGTAAGATGAAAGAGCGTTGCCTCGGTATTCAGAAGAAAGACCAATGCAAATATGTCCGTGCAATCAACATAACAACGCAGTTATTAAAGCTCTCCCATAGTGCATAAATAAAAATTACCAATGACAGTTTAAACAACAAAAATTTCCCTTGTGACCTCTTTGTAGCTTTTCTTTTTTTTTTGTTTTAAGAAGCAAAATTCAAGTTTATATAAATTAAAGGATAAAATCCAATTATACCATGAACACTTAACAAAATTAAGTAACACATTGAGTCTTATTTTTAACTTGTGTTTGACATTAAGAAATGGTAATAGCTATTTGTTGTCTTTTTTTCCAACTGAATTTCCTTACAGGTCTTCCAGGGTACTGTTAATTAGGAAAATAATTACAAAATAAAGGCTATTTGGGGAGATGAAACTGCAACTATGGCGCAAATATATTGAACCCGTCTAAGGTGTGTTTTCTGGACATTTTCAGCAGTATCATTGTTTAAAACATCACTTATGAGCCCAGTATGAAGAACATGCAGTAACCGTACATATGATATGGTGAATTCTTTTGTTTTACAGTTGACAACATATTTCTGTACTCCTTATCTTGTATAATTTGAAATTGACTGACCACTTTTCTGTTACACTAAAAAGAAAATACTCTTGAGACTTGTCACACTTTCTAGTATAAAATTTTAGAATTATGAGAAAATAATGTATTAGTATATTAAACTCCATGAGATATACAGTGTTTATTGCATCACAAGATCATTGTAATATCTCATGATGACTAGAGAACAATGATGAGGAAAATCCTGAATCTTGCATAGTCATGAGAACTGAAGTAGAGAGCCTTCCATCTCTGGAACTCTGAAGCCTACTACCTGGTGCTCTCCAGCCTTGAACACTTTGTCAGCTGGATCCTCTGCTGTCTTCTCAATAGCTAGTGTTTCCTTTGTTTTTAGTCAGTCCAGATATTTGGGGTTATTTTTGAATATCTGATCAGGAGGTACCTCTCAATTCTGCACTAGCCCACCCTGCCCAACTTTATTTTTTAATACCCCAGTGCTGCTAAAATTTGGAAAGAAATTTCCCAGCAAATGTATTATTTCATTGAATTTATTGGGGTGACATTGGCTAGTAAAATTATATAGGTTTCAATCACCATATGTATTGACCCTTTCTATTATGATTTCCATTTCTAATGTTTGTTCCCATATCGATACCAGTCAGAATTCTCCAGAGAAGCAAAAATTATACACACACACACATATATGTATATAGTTTGTATATATATATACATATAGAGTTTGATTATATACATACACAAAATTTGATTTTAAGAAATTGACTCACATGATCACAGAGGGTGGCAAATGTGAAATCTGTAGGGCAAGCAGGCAGACTTAAAACTTGGGCACCACATGATGTTGCAGTCTTGAGGCAGTTTATTTTATTCTCTGGCAAATCTCATAGTTTCTTCTTTTATCTAATTAAGGACTGATTGAATAAGTCCCACTCACTTTATGGAAGATGATATTCTTTATTTAAAGTCAACTCATAGTTGGTGTTAACTGTACAAAATACTTTCATAGCAACACATAAATTGGTATTTCACTAAGTCACTAGGTGCCATGGCCTATTCAAGTTAACAGATGAAAGCAATCATCACAATCCTTATCTAGGAAAAAAAAAGTTTCTCTACAGTAGGGGTCCCAAACCTCCAGGCCATAGGACAGTGCCAGTCCTGGCCTGTTA
Organism: Tonatia bakeri; assembly: GCA_004024845.1. Taxonomy (NCBI): domain Eukaryota; kingdom Metazoa; phylum Chordata; class Mammalia; order Chiroptera; family Phyllostomidae; genus Tonatia; species Tonatia bakeri. The sequence continues at coordinate 167,430 of PVIA01003194.1, read as the reverse complement.
CCTGTTAGAAACTGTGCTACACAGCAGGAGTGATCTTGAATGTAATGTTCTTGAATCATCCTGAAACCATCTTCCCACCTGGTCTGTGGAAAAATTTTCTTCCATGAAAGTAACCCCTGGTGCCAAAAAGGATCATTGCTCTATAGCATTCCCTTGCCCCTCCTCCCCCTCTCCCCCTCCTCTTTCTCTCCCTGCTCCTTCTTCTTCTCCTCCTCCTCCTCCTTCTTCTTCAATTATCTTCAACCAAGGACACTTTTCCATTACTTTTAGAGAGAGAGAAGGGAAGGGTAGAGAAAGAGAGACAGAGAGAGAAGAACATAGATGTTAGAGAGAAACATCAACTGGCTTCCTCTCGTAGGCTCCCTGACTGGGGATTGAACTTGCATTCTAGGTATGTGTCCTGCCCAGGAATCATCTTATAGACTTTTTGGTCCATGGGATGGTGCTCCAATCATCTGCAACACATAGGCTAGGGTTCTACAGCTCACCTAAAAAAATCTGTTTGCATTCTTAAGTAATATGCTTTTCAATATCTCCCAGAAATATGAGTAGAACATTGAACCACTTTTTCTGTTTAGCTCTCTTCTCCAGGGATTTTTTATTGAGAGAAAGGACTTTTTTACTTCATATTTTCACGTATCCACCTTTGAGAATTATTGAAAGCTTTGGGTTGTCTCCTCGGGAGAAAAAGTCTATGTATGCTTATAATATTTTACAAAACTCTCAGATGTTTACTTTAAGAGACCTTATATATCTCAGTTTATAAACATTTACTCCAGATTAAAGATTGGAGAAATAGGGAAATCACTTTATTTTAAGGAGTTTTTTTTCCTCGCTATGTGAGTTGAATAAGCATTAATTTAAAAATTAACAAAGTCAAATGAAGCAACAGCAAAGATTAGTCTGAATCACTGTAGATAATTTAATACCTAAAGTCAATTAGTTTAAAAGAAAACTCATTCTCAAAAAGTTATTTTTTTGCCAAGGCCCATAGGAAACTTTCATAATCATTGTCACCTCTGTAAAGGAGAATCATACTTAATGTATCATAAGAGGAGCACAATTTTAAGAAAGGCTTCTTTTTAAATCTAGAATCTTGGCTCTACTAGAACTATGAAATCACTAGGAATTTCAATTGTCTGCCATGTGGCTGTCAGCTGGATTATTACATTAATTTTATTATTATTATGGAGACAAACTAGTGTTTGCGCTGCAGCATATCAGGCTCCATTGGTAATGAACTAAATATTTAATCTTAAATGTTTATCAGAGAATGTTCTATCCGAATTTGAGTCATTTTATGCAAAATATTGATGTTTAATTATTTTAGTACCATTCAGGATTAGATGTTCTATGAAAAAAATGTTGTTTTGGAAAAGTCAGATTTGTGTAGACACTAAGTAAAGTATTGTACTTAATAGCAATATCATTACCTCATAAACAGAGAAGTTGTAAATGAGACATCCACAGTGGTCTGTATTTTTTAATATAGTGCTCAGCTCAGGGAAATAATTAAGAAGTATATTTCTAAAGGCAGTGATCAAGGCAGAGAGAAATATGAAGAGATAATTACCAGTAGAAAGATATAAAGATATAGGTATACATATTATATATGTAGATATATATTACCATCACTGAGGATATTCTTACTTAGAAAACTAAACATGGCAATAATAAAATAACCTTGTAAAATTTAAATGGATTTATATTAAATTCAAGAAGCAGGACAATGTGCATTGCATGTCACAACTGGTGCCAAACAGGAAAATGTACATGTGAGCTACATTTGCATTTTCACACACTATCTCTAATCGGTTACACACATACACAAAAAGTGACAATAGTAGTTGTTCATAGAAAAGTTGTGTTTTCACCGACTATATTTTGTTGTGTTTGAATTTTTACCCAGGCATATATTACCTAATCAAAATTTTTGAATTAAAATAAAAATGCTATAATGTGGATTAGGAATCCCAGTTATAGATATTTGTTTTAGGATTTACTCCAATGGGAATAATGAGAGAAAAACAAATACTTATTATGTGCTATGTGTCAAAGAATGTAAAACATTATCTCATACATTTGTATAAGGTAGTATCACCTATTCCTATTGGAAAGAGTTATGTTGAAACTCAGCAAATTTAAGAACCTGCTCAATACAATTCCTATAATGTAACATGGAGGTAGAAATTTGATTTCAGTTCTGTTTGATTTTGAGCCTTCCGCTTAAAGTTCCCTTCTAATGGAAAGCTGTAGCAGATGATCCTTAGGGTAAATTCTAGTCCTATTCACCATGACTTTTGAAAGACTGGAATTAAGAAATTAGTGGTTTGCAGGGTTTGTGTTATTGTTTCATAGTCAAAAACACCAACTGGTAAATAAGCAAGTACTTCTTTGCTTTTGAAATTTGAATGTCGAAAATGTCAAAGTTAATAAAAGAGAGAGTTAGAAAAGGGGCTCAATAAAAAAAAAAAGTACAGGCACGTAAGGCCCTTTGGCAGATAGCCGATATTGGCATTTAGAATAAAGACAAAAGTGTAAAGTTTCTTGAAAGAGAGAGGGCCAATGAAGACATTCGGAGAACAGCATGAAGTAATTACAGCTAGGAAACAGAGAGATGAGCTCAGGCTCTGGTTTTAGACATCAGTAAAGAAGGGAAGCTGAGAAAAGCAACAATTTTTGTGGTTCACATGACCAATACCAATAGTCTTTCCAACTCCTTTCCTAATTTCATTCACATTCTCACGATTTCTTCCAACCACTTGGCTGATTTCAGTAGAAATGACATATATTTCATTGAACTCCCAGAATACTCTTATTAAATATATTCCCTCAACAATAACTTTTTAGTTTTTATTGGAAAAATTACAGCTACACAAACTAGCCAATTACTCTATCTGATAATAGACAAGATTGACCTGTGGGTAAACAAGCTGTACCACAAGAGAATCAATATTTTGCCTCATATTTCATTGTTGTGCAAACTATAACATAGCTTCCCAAAGCTTTGTTTAGACAGAGATACTAGTAAGAGCTGATTGACAGATACCTAAAAATATTGTAAACTTTTCTAAACCTCCAGTTAATGCAATGTTTATTGGATTTATACAATAAAATGAACTAATTTAGACTATATAATATGGAATTTAAAATAATCCACTCACAGTCTGGGCTTCATAAGTATTAGGAAAAAAATGTGTTTTCTGAGTCAACTAGTAAAGTAAGCCCTACACAGAGGAGCATTAAAATACATAACGTGGAATGAAAGCTATTTCCACGCATCTTCTGAATTCGTGGTCTTCTGTCAGGAATGATGTTGTCCCCCAGGGAATATTGGCAGTACTGGAGACATTTTAGGTTTTTACAATAAGGCGAGGCGAGGGTGGGGGAGATGCTACTGGTATCTAGTGAGTAGAGGCCAGGATTGCTGCTAAACATGCAGCGGTGCACAGGACATTGCACGGAACAATCTCCCACAACAAAGAAACATCCAACCCAAAATACCAATAATGCTGAGGCTGAGAAACCTCTAAAAACACCCAATTATTTTACCTTGATATGCTTATTGGGAATTGTGTTTACCCAATCATTAAAGTAGACCCCCTAACACTTTCACTAGGAAATCTTTTGTCGATCCAGGTTAGCTAATGCCATAAATACCAGTTAATGTCTCTCTGCTATTTTTTTCCTGCATGGGGACTCTGATGGGAGACACTGGTGATAGTTTATTGTAGTAAATAGTAAGTATTGCCATAATGTCAACTCTAATATGGAAACCAAATACTTAAATATGATCAAACAGAAAATTTTACAAAATGTGTATTGTGACACAACTCACAAATTTGCACTTGTATTCCCCTCCTTAGATAAATATAATCTAAGAAAAAATTCAATTCAGTATTTTTTTCACTTACATAGACATTTTGTCTTACATTTGAAGTAGTGGATTTATTTGAGAAAAAAGCATTTAAATAAACTTGATATTCTAATAGTTTAATTTAAACTATATACTGTATAATATATACTACTAAATAAAATATGCATCAGTGATCAAACTATAGCCATTGTAATTTTTATCATATTAGATTTATTATTTAGTAAATTGACTTACATTACCTAAACAAATTGTACACATTTCCAAAATGTACTTTATATTAAGTTACAAAATTAAAATTTAAGAAGAAATCAACAGTTTAGACAAAGGAGAAAACTACATATAAGTAGTTTTGTTATGGTATCCAAAAGCTACTAGACCCTGGGGCAGCTTTGCATTAATTAATATAGCTTTATTTTAATGATATACATTTGTAATTATGCACTTGTAAGTATCTGAAAATTTAATGTGTTTTGAATGAGAAAATTCAGACTTAAGAACATTCTTTATAAAATAAAATTTAATTCTCTGTAATTAAGAAATGAGAAAAATAAGCAAAGGTAACAGACATTTTTTCTGTTTCCAAAATTCTGTTGAATATATCCAAGAGGTAAACCATTATTTTTTCCTATTCAATAGAGTTAGGAAAAAAAATCACTACAGAGTAGACCCACGGTCACAAAGTGCAAGAGAACCACACCTAGCTATCTGATCACTTCCACCACAAAACCAGCTGGCATTTGGCAGGGCACTGAAAAAAAATCTCCTTGTGTCTCAATTTTTTAGAATCCAGAAAGGATTTTTTGTGAACTAAATTTAAGAAAAACAGAGATTATGAAGCAGTTCTAAAAAGCATAAGAACATCTAAGCATTAATAAATAATAAATGTACTTGTGACCTACAAAGATGCTTTAGAAAGGGTAGAATGGCATAAAAGTAAACAAAAGATAAAAATGACCAATTTAAGACCTTGTACTTAACCCTTCAAACCCTTTTTTCTAGGTTCTTTTGCTTTAGTAATAATAATAAAACATGAGACTTTTGACCCAATTCTGCTACCGGCTTTCTGAGTAAACTTAGAAAATCACTTAAGTACTTTTTATCAGTTTCCTGTGCACAGTGATACCATCTGCACCATATGTCTTGCTGCTTCAAAGTGGAACGTCATTCATCAGCCAAAGAAAGACTAAGCAAACAGTACATCCAATGCTTGCCTAATGTGTGGTACTGCATGTGGTTTTTCCCGAACAACCTGCATTCTCTGTAGCTCTAGTTAGTGAGCACAGTCATTTTCTGCTTTAGTCAGAATGACCCTTTGATGTATTTGATCCTTATCTAGAGAATGTCAGGCGATTTTGCAGTAGATGAAATTTGTTGATTTGTATAAAGCATGCTTTATAGGTAAATACAGGTATAAAAGGGGGCTGTCTTGCTTGAGAATTTTTCAAATTACAGTTTTCCAAACTACCAAAACTCTGACAATTCTTTAAACCAAGAAGCAAGTGCCTTTTAAAACATACAACTTTTATTTCCTAAGCACTATCCAGTTTGCCTGTCTCCTCACAAAGTGATGACAAACATGATCAGATTTCTCTCTAAATTTGATATTGAGACATATTTGAATATTAAGAGACAGCTATACCAAGCATCTCTACCAACTTATAAGAAAGGCATGATATATAACGAAAAATTTGGTCTTTTTCCTGGGTTCCTGCCATAGAGATTCTGAAACTCTTGAAGTTTCCTGAGTGATGGAAATGTCTTTGTTATTCATGATCACTTCTGAGTATATCATAATGAGGAAACTCATAGCAGAACTTCAGATAGTTTAGCATTGAGGTCTTGTCAACAAAAAGACCAATCACTGATTCCAATACTGAGATTTTATACCAGCCCAAATCCCAGAGAGGGGAGAGGGGCTAAAGATTGGCTTCAGTCATGTGGCCATTGATTTAATCACTTTGTTTTAATATAACAAAACCCCAGTAAAAACTATGAACATTAAAACTCAGTGGTGTTCTCCGAGTAACACACTGATATGTAGGGAAGGCAATCAGTCCTGATTCCACAAAGAAAACTCACAGTTTTCAGATCAGGACCCTCCCAGACCTTGCCCCTATGCATCTCTTCATTTGGCTCTTCCTGAACTGTAACCTTTAAAATAAAACTGTCATAATGATAGCACCTTATTTAATTATGTGAGCCATTCTAGTGAATTACTAAACTTGAGGATGTTATGGAAACCCCTAAATGTGTAGCCAGTCGATCAAAAGCGCAGGTGGCTTGGGGATACCCTGAAGTGGCACTGGCATTTGCAGTGAGAAAAGACTTGTAGAGGATTGAGCCCTAGACATCCGGTCTATCACAAGCCAGGATGGTCAGTGCCAGAACTGAACTACAGTACACCAGCTGGGGTTAAAACAGAATAGGGGTGTGAGGCTGCCCAGTGAACATTAGGAATAGATGATGTCCTGTACTTCTTTACCCTCTCCCTGCTGCTTCAGCTGCTAGGGGCCTTCCAGAGATAACTCTCTTCTGAGAGATGCTAAGTTGTGCTCCCCACCTGGTTTTAAGAAAGTATGTGCTGCTTTTCCCTTTGCTACTCAGTTCCAAGTCTGGAAGAATTCCTCTTTCCCACGATGAACTTCCCTGAATGGTTAAAATGATTGAAAGGATTTGCACTGTAGAGAGCCTTTGAATGATCTTATTTTCTAGATGGTCACCTAGAGCCAAGGCCAATTGAAATGTCTTCAAGAGGGCTTGCTCTTCCCATTGATCAAGTCCTAGCTCTATGAGGTTTCAGAGGGAAGAAATAGTTCCTTCTAACTCCAGTCTGAGATCTTCCTCTCAAGTATTTATTCATTATGCTCAGGTAGAACTTTCCCTAAAATGATTGTCAGTGGAGCTATTCTTGTACCTACAGCAAAGATGTAAATGCATAGACCCAGAAATATTTTTAATATCAGAATAGATATCTGGGCATATCAATCCATATTTCTATATGCAGAGCATCCATAGTCCAACCAGTGTTCAATTAGGCCATCTTATCCCACATCGTTTTTTCCCACATCCTTCTTTCAGTTTGTGGTGAAGTTCAGACCTTCAGTCTTGAGCAAAAGTACAATATAAATTCATGAAGGTTCAAAGTAATCTAATCCACATAGAGCAAAAACACATTTCCTTAAAGTTACAAAGCCTACAGAAGCTCTACTAAACCTATACTCAATTAACATTTGCTCCTCCAGCTGAAGGTCTGCATTCAGTTCCATGGTCACTTCGCAGCCCATGCTCTCTTCATCCTTCTGTCACTAAGGAGCCCACTCATATGCTTTTCTCAGAACAAAATAATTCTTCCTCCAAGCTGAACTAAAATCATCTCCTTTTAAGAGGTTGAAACTGCTTTCAATATTGTTAAATTATTTTGTCTATTTTTACATATACGTGTATATGTTTACTAAATATACATATACATACAGCCAAACATATATATATATATATATATATATAACATTCAATATACTGTGATCTAAGAACATAAGGGGCATAATTTAATTATTATTATGTATCAGTAGACATTTGTTCATATTTCATAAAAATGGTATTTTTTATCCAATGTAGCTGCATCACGTCTGACTTTAAGGACCACTTGTCCCTTAGATATTCTGTGTTCTATGCAAAAAAAAAAAAATTGTTCCCATTCTTCAGGCTGAAAAAACAAAGCAAAACAGAACAAAACAAACAAACAAAAAGTCCACCATTAGGATTTAAGGCCATTAGTGTAGAAATAAGATTTTGTTTTGAAATTGATCTTGTTTCAAAATTATAAAGGGGCTAAACCTCAAAATATGTTCAGTTATTCTTTATTGGTAGGTGATGAATAACATCTTTACCTTTTAAAATCTCATGTACTTTCAATAGTTGTTTATGTGCCCAAGTGCAGCAACATTTCAGTAACTTCCATCTAAAATGTTACTGTTCATTTGCTTGGAGCTCCAGACACTGCAGGTTCTACACACCTGGCTCCGAGGTTTTCTACTTTATTTCAGATAAATAATTCTTGTATATCTTTGTTTTCATCTTATGTGAAGCAAGGCCAATATTTTCTTATCTGCTTTCAGATGTTTATGTACATTTGATATGCATCTCCCTGTCCCTATCATTGAAGGAAACATATCTCTCAGCATATTCTTTGCTTAACAATAATCTGACCAAATAACATCAATACACACATTCTGACATGCAGAATAAATGAATGAATAAATAAATAAATAACTTAATAGTGCCTTAGCTCTCATTTGGTTATGATCCATGACATTTCCTGTGCTATAAGCCACATGTGCCTTTAGTGGCTCTGGTTTCAACAATGGTTTGTTTTCTTTTTTAAGGAGGAAGAAGGAGAAGAGAGAGAGAGAGGAGGAGAGAGAGAGAGAAATATCTTTTGTTATTCCACTTATTTATGCATTCATTGGTTGATTGTTCATGTGCCCTGACAGGAATTGAACCTACAACCTTGGTGTTATTGAGACAGCACTCTAACAAATTAGACTAACCAAACAGGGCAAAAAATGGTTTCTTTACTCAATAAGAAAATTAGCAACAATGTGCTTTCCTATCTGAGAGGGAGTTAGCAAAATAGACTTTAGGATATGATGAAAGAAATCTGGTTTCCTTTTCCTACCCTTCCAAGTTCTTGTTCTCACGATCAGAGAGTGAGCTGGCTGACAGTAAAGGAACAGTTTGTGAATCAGCAACGGCTTACACAATGCTGCTTCTGTGACAGCACTGTGACCCTGAGGGAGTAGAATGACTGCTCAGGGTGGGCTTCCAGCTCCACCCAAGGACATCCAAGTTGTCCCTCCCTCTTGAGTGAGCTTCACACTTGCTGCACTCAGAGCGCAGGAGAGATTGTCCCTGCTGCTCTGAATCAAGGAAGGCGGCCAAATTCATGACATTGACACTTGGCAAAGCCTGCTGTCCCTTTGACCACACTGTCTGCTTCCCCTGACCCCCACCCCCACCCCCACAACAGTCTCCAAACCCCAATACGGGGAGCCCACTAGGCTGACCGTTCAACACTTACTAAACATACTGAGCCAAATGGAGCATGGACCAACCCCTTTACTCTGTGTTTGTTGTCGCTTTAACATTCTATTATGTTATTTACTGTCTTCTGGACTTCCTAACAGAAATCAGGAAAGAAAAAAAAAAGATGTTACAAAAGAACATAGGCTGTTTTTATTATATTTGTTATTTAAGAAAAATATAAAATTTTAAAGTCTTTCGAGAAAAAATATTTTTCTTTAAGAGATTCAAGTATGCTTAGAAAATAATCTGTTTTCATATTCTTATCTGTACAAACTATTTAACTCCTTTGAATTTTATCAATTTATATATCTATTTTATATCTCTATGAAGGTATACTATTTCTTAAAGGTGTGCATATACACATTTTTATAAACTCTCAAATTATATCTTGCAGATCTATGTAGTCTTTTACATCCTTAATTTGGAATGAATGAATGAATGTATGTTACGTATTAAATAATGATTGCCCTATCATTTGTAACCTGTATGATAATCACTGGCTATTTTTCCAGGTTATTGAAATTGTATTTTCTTCTTTAGTGGAACCAGCCAATAACTTCATAACTATATGTGTTGGTTGTGCTTCAGCATCATGATTTGTCGTGAGACAGGAAAGGAGAAGAGGCCCTCCCATTTTCTCTTCACCAAAATAATGAAAAGAACTGCTTTCAGTTTTGCCTTGTGTTTGTTTGTGAATTTTTGCTACTTCTCTAATCATTTTTCATAAGGATTTTCATAACTTCAATGAGTTTTGGGGAAAATAACAATCCTGAAAACTGTGTACGTTATTAGTCTCCCTTTGAAAACCCTTGCTGCAAATGTCACAGTCCCGCCAGTAGACCATGGGAAGTGTGTGGATGCGAAGCAGCTTCTTATCAGAGAAATGAGTGGGAGAGCATTTCCTTGTAGTGACTGTAACAGCAGTGGTGATTATGGGCAAAAAGGCCGTAATGATAACATCTACAAAATGGTACACTGTTCTCTGAAATGCAACATGAATATTCCCAAGAATGAAAGATAACCAGCTGCAAGCACAGCAAACATAACATACTAATTCACAAAGCCCATGGAGCTATGCCCCCATCCTAGGCCTGCAATGCTAAAAAAAAATGTCAGGAAGAGAAAGGCAGTTCAAATTACATTTCTTTCATTTTTCTCCTCTAATAATTCTATGAGAAAACAAGAGGAAGAACAGCTAGAGCAGAAACTCAGGTTTTGTAAGACAGAAGAAGGTGATTAATTAGCAGATAGGTTTCTAAAAAGTGAAGTTAAAATAGAAAATGAATTGAATGTGTAGAAAAAAATCGGGGTGTAGCTGAGTGAAGGCTTTAAAAACAAGTACAGGGGTGCAGGCACACAGCTAGTTTCTGAGAGTGAGGGGCAGGAATGAGCCACAATTGTTCCAAATAAACAGGAGGATGCATAGGAAGGGTGTGAAGGATATGTGTCTATCTAGGGAAGGAACAAGGAACAAGAGAGTTCCTTGCAGTTGACTGATTCCAAATAAGTCACTCACACATGAGGCGTCTTGCTCAGGTCTGCTTCCTACGTCTGGGTCAGCCATGACCAGCAGAGAACCATCAATCACTCCCACTCACAAAATGGAGTGAGAGTGATTGATTGTTCAAGACTGAATTAGCCCTGCCTGATTCGAGGGAAATCTTAATGGAATCTGGGAGCCCTGAACTGGAAACTTAGGTTTTGGCCTGGAAATGGACCCTAAACCTTGGGGCTAAGTCCAGGTGTGCCCTAGTCAATCCAAATCCACAGCTTCAGGGAGAAGCATTTGGATACTGAGTCCCACACATTGGTCATTTTGTTTTAACACTTTTTCAAGTTTTCTTTCTGAAAAACAGGTAAAAATCATAAGGCATTTTTTAGTCTTTCAGAAGCAGATTCCATTAGTATTTTCATTAAGAACATGTATACTTCTCTTATTGCAATCCTAATAATTACCTTATTTTTTAAATATGCATTTTTAGATGATAGTTTCATGAACAAAGATATGCTATAGAGAAAAATATGTTTCAATAAATACCTATTTGGTTACAGTGAAGTGTCTAGTACTTAAGAATATTAACAAGGCATAAGATAATAGCCATTTTGAGAGACTTCTTCACCTCTCTCTTTATTCCCTGCCTTTATTATTTTTAATTCAGAGGCAAATTAATTTTTTGTTAAATTGCTAAATTATGTGAACACAGGTTTTATTTCTAAGATTCTTTCTTGGTTGGGAAGAGGAAATGCCTGTCATTTCTTAAAGAAGACAGTGATAATGATGACGATGAGCTGTATAAGGCCTGAACATGACACTCACTCTTCTCCCTTTGAACCTCTGAGCCTTGAGGTTTATAGATCAATTTGAGCTTGAATCTGAAGTCTCACAAGACCTAGTAAGGACATTTATTTTCAGAGGGGAGGGGAATTGGAAGGCTGGGTGAAATAGGGGAAAGGATTAAGCAAAAACCCAAACAAAATTCATAGACACAGCCAACGATGTGGTGACAACCAAAAGGGAAGGGCAGTGGGGAAAGCAGAAGAGGGTGAAGTTAAGATAAATGATGGTGGATGACACTTAACTTTGGATGATGAACACGCAATATAAATGACTTATTATAGAATTGTGCACTCCAAACCTATATAATTTAACTAACAAATGTTAACCCCAATAAATTCAATAAAAAGCACTTCTTAAAATGTAAAGTGAATGAATGAATGAATGAATACAAGCTATTCAAAGAAGAATCCCAAATATCCAATAAATATTTTTCAATGAGTGAAAACACAGGAGCTCTTATCTTTCTGGAAGCTGAATAAGCTCTTAGGTGGTAATTTTTGTGAAGCCAATTATAAAATAGATACAATAGTATCAATCATGAGAATTGAGAGAAATAAAGAAAATAATGATTAAAAAAACATTGAACACAATGTCTGGCAAATGGTAAATGTTAAATTCATATTTGGTGTGCTTATTGTTATCAGCTATGGAGAAAAGTGAGTATGCTTTGAACATACTGCCTTTACTTTATGGAAAATAATAACATTAAAAGGTATTAAATAAAATGTAGTCTGCAATGTGTTAACAAGGCAGATGTAATGGGTATATGCTGCTTGCACAGGACAACACTGTGTCATGAAAATGACAGAATAATGACTGGTTTCTGACTCATTTGCATAGGAAAGGAATGAGTCCTTGGTACGTTAGCACCCTAAAGTTTCCTTTTCTTTTCTTTTCTCATTTTCTTTTTTTTTCTTCTTTCCCTTCCTTCCTTCCTTCCTTCCTTACTTCCTTCCTTCCTTCCTTCCTTTTTCCTTTCTTTCTTTCTTTCTTTTTTTCATTAAACCAGGCCTTTATTTGTGGCTGGGCAGCAGCTCCTCTTTGTGGTTATAGCACCATAGACGTAATGACACTCTTAAAAGATTATACTTTCAATTGACTCTATAAATGCAGTCATGAGGTGGAGTGTATACAGTATCTATAAACACATATGCGATAATATTTATTATCAGTTCACATCTTATTTTCCCCATTCTTTTGACTTTGATGACAATGATGAATATGAATTCCAAAATGTTAGTTTCATGATTTTTTTTTTGTCTAAAATAAATCTCTCTTAAGTACTTTCCTCCTTGGGCAATGTGTTTCTCATTTGCTGTGGCACTAAGTGTATAGGTATGGCTGACCGCTAACCTGACATGTGCCTGTCACCAGGGACCGCTGGTTCTTTCATCTCCTTAATGGACATTTCTCTACAGATGTCTGTGGCCTACCTGACTATAATCCTTTAAATTTTAATTCACTTTACATTTAGCCTGGTCATAAATACCATTTAGGTACCAATACTCCGCTTTATGCAATCCCTAAGGTGGTGCTTTTATTTTAATGAGGCCATTTGCAACTTAAGAGCAAAAAAATTCCATCTTTGATTGAATATATTTGTCAGTTTTATTCCCAATTGGCATTTTCATGGGAAAACTTGGATAAAACTAAAGGATGGCTGCTTACCAAGTGGGATAAAAGTTTCAGTATGTTTCTACTTTCAAAATTTACTGAATAAATGGTCTTTGAAACTCAGTTTGAAACATCAAAGTAAACCCTGGATGTAATCAAAAGTAAAATCCAGAATTAAGTTATGTTACAAATGAAATTTCCACTAGCATTTTTTTCTCTTTGAAAGGAAAAAATAAATTGAGGCTCTAGTTAATAAACTATTCAAATATAAGCTACTATAATAGCACATGGAAGTGAACATAGAAAAATATGTGCAAATAATGACTGACCCTGTATATATTAATAGATATATAATAATGCATATATTAATAGATATCTCAAACTTTATTTTTCCATGAAAATGGGTATTCTGGCATATCTTTAGTAGATTTTACATCAAGGGAACTTTATCTTTCAGAGAAAATCCTGGACCATATAAAGTTGGAAAACTAGATTGTATATTTCAGAAAATTCTTATGCAATTTATTTTCATATTTACATATTTTTGCCCTTGAATATCCTTCGAATGACTGAACCTCAACACAAATAATCTGCATTATGAGCCTAAATAATGTTTCATACCAAATGCCAAGTTTATAAGTGAAACTAACACCACTGATCTCTTATAATATAGGATAATACAAATATTTAGATATTCTATGCGAAGAAGCATCAGCATATTTTTCTATCAAGTAATTAAAGCACTGAGGAGACTCTGATTGCATTGAAAAGTAAGTCAGTCTATTTGTTATGGTTTATCATACAGGATATAAATTGCAAACTGATACATAAGTTTGTGAGAAAGGATAGACAAGGAGAAGAAAGCTCTGTAAAAATAAATGTATACACAAACAATGTTTTAGGTTTTAGAAATACTAATACTCAGAAACCAGTTTCCTATTCACTGTACCTGCTTTCCTTTCTCTCCTTGCTTCCTTTTTTCTTTCCTCTTTCCTTCCTTAATTCTTTGTGCTAGCAGACAGCAATAATCTATCTACATAAAAAAATAATAATAATATCAAGCCTATTTGGAGGGCTTGAGTTTTTAATGACTGAAAATATAGGAGTTCTTGTCTTTCAGGAGGCTGAATAAACTCTTAGACCGTAATTTTTGTGGAGCAAAAGTCAATACATTACAGACTACATTTTACTTGATACTTTTTAATGTAAGTATTATTTTTCATAAATTAAAGGCAATGGGTTTGAAGTATACTTACGTTTCTTCATAACTGAAAATGATAAGCACATCAGATAAGAATTTAACATTTACTGTTTGCCAGACATTGTGTTCAGTGTTTTTTTATCATTATTTTTCTTTATTTCTGAGGACTCTCATGATTGTAACCATTGTATTTATTTTACAATTAGGAATATTAAGGCATAGAGAAATTAAATGATAATCTGTGCTTGCATATTTATCAAATTGCAGAGCCAATATTATGTTTCATGTATGTGTGTTTTAATTCAAAAGTTCCAGTGATGTTTAATCGTGGCTCTGCATGAATTTTGATAAGTGAAGGAAATTCTGGATACTGCTTTTTCCTTCCATTGCCACATTACCTACTGATACCAGTTAAATACTGAGAGGGAACCAGTGCATTTCTTATATATTAATAGATGTTTCAAACTTGATACTTCCAACGTTTTATGTATCTAAAACTGAGCAATTGATTTAAAGAGCACTTGCCTCTTTAAAAAAAGAAATCCCATACCTCTCTCAGTCTTTCCCATTGCTGTTGCTGTAGCCCCAACTCTCATACTTTTTTTCCACTCATGCTACACATCCAACCCTTAAGGAAATCCTGTTATTAACACCTGCTAAATCCTTCTAGAGCTCAGCTACTTTTCATCAACTAGAGCATACCTTCTCTGATCCAAAACATTTCCTCTCACACAAATAACTGCAATCACCATCTAAGCATTTTGTTGCTCTTGCCTCCCCTCTGTCTAGTTAGGCAGGAGCCAGAGAGACCATTTTAAAACATAAGACACACCATGCCACTCCTCTTTTCAAACTATTTCCATGACTTCTTAGTTCACACGGAATAAAATCAGATGTTCTTACTCTGCTCTCTAAGGTCCTACATTTGACCATGTATCTCTTGTCACATGCCTGCTCCTCCAGCCCACTCTACTCTGTAAATAACACTGGCCGACAGTGATCTCTGACCTCGCCAGGCCAGCTCCTGTCTCAGTGCCTTTGCCATTCTTGTTTCCTCCATCTAGAGAGCTTTTCTCTCAGATGCCCACATGCTTGGTTCCATTATTTCATCATGTTAGACTGGAGCACAGCCACTCCCGTTTATTTACATGTAGTTTATGGTTGTTTTTATTCTACAAAGACAGTTTTGTGGAGTTGTGACAGAAACTATGGGGTTTAAAAAGCCTAAAATATTTACTATGTGTCCTTTTACAGAAAAAAAATATGCTAAGCCCTGTTTTTGTTCCTCAGCATTTATTGCTATGCAGCATTCAATACACTTAATTAATCATCTCATTATTGTCTGTCTCTCTCTATTTGTTGTAAACTCCATGAGGGCAGCAGTTTTCAACATTGTGTTTATTACGACATTCCCAGCACCCAGAATACTATACAGAACATCCGTGTTCAATAAATATTTGAGAATGCATGAAGAAATTTTCTAGATGGCATATTCTGGCTCTATATGCTCAACTCATGATTCTTAATGATGTTAATGTTCTCTGTAACTCTCTGAGATATCTTATGCTCCAAAATAAAACATCTTGCTAATAATAGTGATATTTATGTTAATGCAGTGATTGCTGACTATCAACTTCAGATTAAGCCTAGAAAAAATAATTTTACTGCACAGGAATTTGAATTTTTTAAATTATAGTCACAAATAAATTTTGGTAAAAAAATGCATTTGTGACACTTTTTTTTAAATTATAAAAGCAAACTAATTTTATTTGAACAACCTAACTGGAGAAAAGGGTAGGTGAACATGTACTGTAACCACAGAGGAACACTTTATATCAAATTTTAAAACATAATGGCAGAATGAGCTAAAATAAGTTTTTTCTTCCCTAAAAGAGCTATCTGAAAGAAAAACAATGTTTACTGTGACATGTTAACTTGACTCCTTACAATAGCAGACCTACTACTTGAACATTTGTCTTATCTAATCGTTTTTTTTAAAGATTTATTTTCAGAGAGAGAAGGGAGGGAGAAACAGAGAGAAAGAGAGAGAAACATCAATGTGCGGTTGCTGGGGGCCGAGGCCTGCAACCCAGGCATGTGCCCTGACTGGGAATCAAACCTGCGATACTTTGGTTCACAGGCCGCGCTCAATCCACTGAGCTATGCCAGCCAGGGCTCCATTTGTGACACTTGAAGAGCAGAGTGGGCATAGGAAAGCTAGACATTCTTACTCTATTCATTATTAAAAGCAAATATTTTGAAAAAGGTCATGAGGTCTTTATAAATTATTGGATGTGCTATACACAATTGATGTGCTATAGTTTATTGAAAGCTCAAAACCTGAGCTCTGGAGAAGTGGGTTAGATACCTGGCCTTATTATATACCAACTGTATGGATCTGAGATGGTGATTATTAAAATATCTATATTACATAGTTATTTTGAACATTAAATGAGATGGGTATGATTTAACCTATCCTACCATAAATATTCAATAATTGTAAATTTAATTAGGAAACTCTGAACTGATTTTTTTTAACCGGGAGATGTTACAACTTTTTGGCTATCTCTGGAAAATATTCTGATGCACAAAACGTTTATTTGGTGCCTTTATAACTATTGGCTCAGTTTCTTTCTCTTTCCACATATACAGATGTGGGTTCACAGACATTTCAGTGGAGGTGACCTGAATGGACCCAGTTTCTCCACTGACTGACTAAGTGTTGAGCAAGTTATTTAACATCTTTAAGACTCAATTTCTCCATTTATAAGATAAAGATGATAATATTTTTAAAAGTTTTCTTGTGAGATTTTAGAAATTGTGTGTAAAATGCTTACTAGAGCATCTAGCATATTTTAAGTTAAACAAAAATGTGTAAACAAATGGGGCCACATCACACTAAAAAGTTTTTGCACAAGAAAGTTAACCATCAACAAAATGAAAAGACAGGCCACTGAATGGGAAAACATATTTGCCAATATATCTGATAAAGGGTTAACATCCAAAGTTTATAAAAAACTTATAAAACTCAACATGAAAAAAAAAAACAATGCAATTAAAAAATGGGCAAAGGATCTTCTCCAAAGAAGGTATACAGATGGCCAATAGTCATGTGAAAAGATGGTCAACATTCTTAATCATCAGAGAAGTGCAAATTAAACCCACAATGAGATATCACTTGACACCTGTCAGCATGGTTATTGTTAATAAATCAAAAAACAACAAGTGTTGATGAGGATGTCTAGAAAGGGAACTCTTGTGCACTGGCTGTTGGTGGGAATGCAGACTGGAGCAGTCACTGGAAAGCAGTATGGAGTTACCTTATGACCCAGAGATTCCACTTGCAGGAATTTATACAAAGAAACTCAAAGCACTAATTTGAAAAAAATATATGCACTTCTATGTTCACTACAGAATTATTTACAACAGCAAAGACTTGAAGGCAGCACAAGTGGATAAAAAAGCTGTGGTACATTTACACAATGGAATACTATAGGGCTGTAAAAAAAGAAGAAACCCTTACCCTTTGTGACTGCTTAGATGACCTGGAGATTATTATGTGACATAAGCCAGTCAAGGAAAGACAAGTACCATATGATTTTATTTGTATGTGGTTTCTAATGAGGAAAATGAACTAAAGAATAAAGTAATGACATACTCATAGACAGACAGCAGGCTGACAGCTGTTGGGGAAGTAGAGCTGGGTGGGAGGGGGTGGGTGGATTGAGCAAAAAAAGAGAGAGAGAGAGAGAGAGAAACTCATGGCTTGGGGCATCAGTGTGGTGGTGTCTGGAGGAGGGAGTAGAGCGAGGTAGAAGAGGGTAAAGGAAGGATAAATGGTGGTGAATGCTGCACAGAGAATTCGCTTGGGTGGTGAACACACAACACAGGGTATAGACAATGTAGAACTGTGCACCTGAAACCTGTGCAATGCTGTGAACCAGTGTCACCCCCATACAGTCAATAAAAATACAACAAAACATCATGATAGAATAAAATAAAATAAAATAAAATTTTGTTGAGGTCCTCCTCCCTTCCCCATAATTCTTAACTGTGCTACATAATTTTCAGGTTCTCTAGAGACTTTATTAAATAAAACAAACAAAATAAGGAACATGGCATGGTATGTTAACATCCTATGTCTGAAATATTTTTGTCTTGGAATTTTTGAAATTACAAATACAAACTCATGAACACACAAATAAAGTTTTCTTTGATGATAAATGTCAGACCTTTGAGAAAACATAATCAAGTAATTTTTTCTACTCTTTCAGATGGTATTATGTAGATGCTGTATAATTGTCTGAGTATTAAATAGTTATTCTCTTGAAATGCAGACTTATAAATGTCCTGTTTTGCCCCTAGCATTGAGTCAGTTTATCAATTTTTTTTCTAAGGTGGGGAGAATTTTTAGGTTAGTTTTATTTTATTCTCTGAGTTAAAAAGATAGTTGTTACTATAAATTCTAATACATATTTCAAGGGTAAAAAAGAAATCTGATTCCATATCTCTGCTCTGAGCTCTAACATCCAGGATACATTGGCCTGGTTTTGAGTTGAAACTCAACATCTGCTTTCTTCTTTGTTTTCTCTCCTGCTGCTGTGTAGGGACTGTTTGAGTCAAGTCCTTCCCACAGAGTGTCTGAAAGCTCTTTCCTGGGCTATAGCTGCACCTAGCCACTTAAGAAAACATTTCTCTTTTTATTGGTGTCTCCAGTGCTCATTATTTTACCTTTATATGCATTCTTTGGCATTTCATCTATGTCATTGATCACTCTCTACTTTGACCTCTTTCTAGCTTGAAAAGGTTTTATTCTTGATTTTTCCCGCCTTTCCCAACCTTTCTCCCAGTCAGTTATTTTTCCAAAGGGTCAATCGCTATGGAATTCAGTATGCTAACTTCAAATAGTGACCTCTTTAAATAAACATTGCTAGAAGGAGTTGTTCAAAGGAGATTGTATGGTCTAAATAAAGCTGGGCTTAGCCAACCTTGGGAAGCAGTTGGAATTCATCTTTCTCTTCCTCCTCTTCTACCAAAACATGACTGTTCTGTGTTCCAGGTACTCAGGGCTCTGCTTTAGCTGCTTGATATCAATGCCTAAGTGTTGAGTTAATATTACCATAGTCTTCATTCCTAATTCTCTCATTACCCTAATTTTATCTATCTTATTTAAAAAAAAACATGATCATAATTTAAGTATAATTTAACATTTTTGAAATTAGAATAAATATTACAACTGGTGGCCTATCACTGTTAAACTGGCAGTATTCTTTCCTTATTTGTACATAAAATAATGCTATATTTTATAACTTATGACTTCTTAGAAGAAATCAGAAACAAGGGATTCCTAGAAAGCATGAGACATTAATTTATGGGTGTTAATACCTACTAGTATAATTTTAAGCACAATAAAATCTTGATGTGAATTTTTTTCTGGCCAGGGAGTAATATCCTTACTTTCTCCAAACCCCACCTCCCATGTCAGAGCTGCTGACTCCAGCCATAAACCAAGTGGACCAAATTCCAAAAGGAACATCTCAAAATTTAGCTGAAGCAAGTAGTTTGCATGGCAGGGATGTGAGAGCTGACATTACTTCCACAGGATATGTTTATGTTTTCCACAAAGATTCCAAAATGTTTTTTAAAATGTAAGTAATGAAAAGTAGTACATATGGAATAGATTCCAGGGGGAACTCTTTCTGCCCAGTTTTGTGGGAAGTGAGCAGAATTTGTAAAACTTATCAAATGAAAACTTTGCAGAACTTTATTCCTATTCCTATCATTCATTTATCCTTCATGGCTGTTTTATAAAATTTCTCTTCATAAAAGCAGAAGTATGACACTTTGTCAATGTAAATGGGATAAGATAAAAAGAAAATGCAGCATACAATCTGTTCAGTTTCCTATCATTTAACTACTTAACTTAATGATGTAGTATGAATTCTCTACTCCTTTTCCAGCTATTAGTTCACGTTTATATATCTAGAAGGAATATTACCACATGTGCCATGTTGCCTGATACAGACAAAACCACACTGCCATGTTTTGTGTCTGAGGTGGATTGCCTGGTCAATTATCTTGGGAAATCTTTCTTGGGCTCCAGGGACTGTGTGTTTGCAATGAGAGAAATTTGCCACTAGATGGTGATATTACAAATTAGCAGCATAACAGAAGCTCACTTCAGGTGAATTGTATAGCAAAAAGCTTTCAGAAATGGTCGCCACTTTTATAAAACTTTAAACATTGTTTGTAGCACAATATAACTAACTTACATTATTAAATCAAAGATCATAAATCAAAATTAGAGAGTAGAATATAGGTTGAAATGTAGGTAGTTGTCCTAAATTCTAGTTAAGACACCAAATTGAGGGGTCCTTTCCAAGCAATCACAAAATGTACACTGAATCCTCTCTCAGAGATAAAAGCCACAATACCCTAAATTAAAAAAAAATATTTTTCAGATTTTCTAGTGAGTTTGATCCATGGACTACGTTTGGGTAAGATTCCACTTGATGATTTTTATGGTTCTTCTGAATTTTAAGGGTAAATATTTCCCAATCACTTGAATTTAAATACTGCCTCTATGTATGTCCTGTCATATTTTCTCTAAGGTTTGATGCAATGTGCTAAGAACCTCTTGGCTGAATCAGAAACATTCTAGTACATATAATTGCCTTTCACTAAATTTTGAAAATCAAGTTTGGCCTTTTATCATATTTGAGTTTCAGCCTGTTTTCAATGAATCCACTAGAAACTTTAGCTCTGTCTGTGAACACAAAGTTATGGTTTCCCATGCCAAAGAAAAGAGGAATGTCATAATAATATTTAAAAACCTCCTTTTGATTTTTTATTGTGTGTTTTTCTTTTAAACTAGACTCAAGGAGCAAAACTTTAAGTTGGTTTTAGAAGTTTCTGTCATTTTTTAGACATAAGGCTTTGCAATAATTTTTAAAATACAACAGTAGCCATCGTTGGATGACTCAGTTGGTTGGAGCATTGTCCTATACACAGGCTGCAGGTTCGATGCCTGGTCAGAGCACACATCTAGGTTCCGAGTTCCATCACTAGTGGGGGCAGGTATGGGATGTTTCTTTCTCACATGGATACTCTCTCTATCTAAAATCAGTAAGCATATCCTCAGATGAGGATTAAAAATGTACAATACCACTCAACCATAAAAAAAAAGGACATTTTACCCTTTGCAACGGTATGGATGGACCTGGAGAACATTATGCTAAGTGAAATAAGTCAGTCAGTGAAAGACAAATACCATATGACTTCACTCATATGTAAAATCTAATGAACAAACTGAACTAACAAGCAAAACAGAGACAGCCTCATAGAGAGCAGATGACAGCTAGTGGGGGGGGTAGGGGGTGGAGAGAATGAACACATGAAATAGGACTCATGGACATGGACAGCAGTGTGATGATTGCTGGGGGGAGAGGGGTATAAGGGGGCAAGATGGTAATGGGGAAAAATACAATGAAGATTAAACCAAAGAAAAAAATGCAATACAATACAATAAAATACAACAGCATAGTATTTTCTACACATGTAATCTGAACCTTAGGTTGATTTGGCAACATATTTAAGGAATGTTTATCTGATGCAAGGAATTATTTGCAGGGTCTTGTGCCTAAGAAAAGTTGTACCCATTTTTTCTTAAAAATTTTTTTTATGTATTAAATTTTAGGGAGAGATAGAGAGCGAGAAATATTTATTTGTTGTTTCACTTATTTATGCATTCATCGGTTGATCCTGCCTGAGCATCAGACCCACAACCTTAGCATGTCAGAACAATGCTGTGACCAACTGAGATACCTGACCAGGGCCCCCATTTTCCTTTTTATTTAGTGTCAGCATCACCAGATATTTTCTCAGGTTCTCAAGGATCACATTTTTTAGTCATATCCACCAGCTCTCCAATGTTGGCTAATCCAAAACAGTGTTGAAAACCAACAGGCGGACTGCAGTTGCACATAAAAAAGAAATGTCGTCTCCAAAAGGCTGCATCACCACCACCTGTGGCACAGCTCAACTTGCTTCTGGCTTCTCTGGTTTTCTACCGCTTCAGCCCACCTACGCGGTGACTTTAATCTCCTGCATCTCCACCTGCCATGGTCTCTCCACTCACAGTTGGTCCCCTCTCTCTTAAAGTCCATTCAATTTGATCCTGCAGAAAATCAGAGCTAGTCAGAAGTGTGAGCCTGAGGATCCAGGCAGCTGCGAACCAGGCACTCCATTTAAAAAGTTGAAATGTATGCCATTTTTTATTGCTTTCAATTTAAATTTCCTAGTGATTTTCAGAGTTTTCAGAAGAGATTCTACATGATAATCAGTTAATAATAAAAATCATGAGCATTCTCTTTTATTTTACTAGATTACTTTTACAGAAATTACAGTCTAGGTGACATATGCAGCATCATGAAAAGAAAAATGTAAATATGATTGTCACCTATGGAACTTATCAATTCACTCAGTATAGTTATAATGGGTTCCTCATTTTCACTTATATCATCACTAATTTCACAATAATAAAGAGAATTATTGATACCTAAAGAAATTGTGCCTTGTGTACAGTTTGCAATTTTAAAAAAATATATATTTTTTATTTGTTGACGTCTGCTCTCGGGTGCAGGATGTGGAAAACTAGGAGTGCTGATCCTACAATTACCTAAATAAAATATCCAGACAAATTTCAAATTCACAGTCTTCTTGAAGAGGAGCAAGCATTTCCTGACCTGAGGCAGATGTTGCCAGACTCCACCAAGAATTCAGCTGGAATAACTTAAATTAAAGACAGAATGCAGACTGGTGGGAGGAGGTGAAGCTTTGGAGGCCACAGCTGTGGGAGAGGAGGAGCCACACTCCGGCAGCCCTTTTCTCCATGAAAGCCAGGAGGTGTTAAAAGGTAAGAATGGGTGAGGATCAGGCCTGGAGACAGCTTTCTTTCTGTAGGACTAGGAAGGAAAACAGACATTGAAAAGGGGATGTGAAACAATTCCTCATGTCTCACCCAACCCCACCCCACTTTTCTCCCACATCTCCTCTTTGGAACAAAAGCCTTATCTACTGTGGGAAAGGCAACAAGACCTGTTGTTCTTAGGGCATTGATCAAAACCAACTGCCTGTGGCAAAGGAAAAGACAGAAACCCCTCTAGCCCTAGAAAAGGGACAGGGATATATTTTTAGCAAGAACTGTTGCTGGAGGAAGAGCAGGAACATTTTGAAGGTCACATCCTGGAGACTCATGGACTCTACCCTCTTGCACACCCTGCCACCAGGCTAAGGAGCACCAAGTCAAAGTGACAGTGAAGCACCTCTGGAAAGTTGCCACAGACAGATCATGTCTGTGCTACAGCACAAATGGGAAGAGTAAATGGTGAAGGCAGAGTAAAAATCAAGAAAAAAAAAAAAAAACCTTTGGGAAGGCAGACTCCACTTTAGTGCAATATGTTGCTAGAGAAGTTTTTAAACTGTGGTCCTTTAAAGGCAAACATAGCAACAACAATAGCAAAATTGCCTAACTCCCGGTCAGATTAACACAAACTTCCAAACTCACAGTAAAAACCTAGCAGAATGTTCTTTCTATTTATAAGCATAAAAACTATTTACTTGAGTCTCTTACACATACAAGTCTCTTACACAAGATGTTTGACCTCCCACAAAGAAAAATATGAACAATATGAAAAGGCAATACACACGCACCCATGAACCAACGGACACAGATGTTAAAGCTGACAAAGAAGTTTAAATTACTGTGATTAATATATTACACCATCTTATGAAAAAAATCGCTAGCATGCGAGTTTAGATGACTAGTTTCACTAGACGGAAGGAGTCTATAAGGAAGAATCAAATGGACACGCTAAAAATGAATTGCATGGTAATATGAAAACTATAAAGTAATGCTATAACTGTAAAGGTTGCATTTGGCTCAGTAGTAGCCTCAACACAGTAGTCAGTGAACTTGAGCATAGGTCAACAGAAATTACCTAAACCGAACCACAATGAAAAAGAAAAGATGCAGAAAAACAAATGAACAAACAAAAACTGAAAACAAAGTACCTAATAGCTGAGAGACAGTAACCCCCTCAAAAAAATCTAACCATTGCTTAACTGGAATCCTAGAAGGAGAATCAGAAAATATTAGGACAGAGACATGTTTGGAGAAAATAGGTGAAAACTTTTCTGCAAATAAGCATAACCAGGAAGCCCCCAAAACAACAAATAGGATAAATGACTCCCCTTGGGATGAGGAGTAGGTGAGCATACCTAGGCTTATCATGTTAGAAAATATTAGAGAAAAAAGAGAAAATCCTGAAATCAGTTGCATTATAATCAGAAATAAATGTATAATAACTGATTTCTCATCAAAAACTATAAAAAATTGCCCTTCCCTAATTCTCTACCCAGTAAAAATACCTTTCAAAAATAAAATATATATAATGCTTTCTAAGACAAAACACAGTACTGATTGCAAGCAGGTTTGTACTACAAGAAATGTTAAAGTAAGTTTATCAGGTGGAAGAAATATTATACCAAACTGAAATTTGAAACTTTACCAAGAAATGAAGAAGACTGGGAATAGAATAAATAAAAGTAAAACAACTTTTAATTTACTCTAAAAT
The DNA here is from genome assembly GCA_004024845.1 of Tonatia bakeri. NCBI lineage: Eukaryota > Metazoa > Chordata > Mammalia > Chiroptera > Phyllostomidae > Tonatia > Tonatia bakeri. The sequence goes on along the minus strand of PVIA01003194.1, from coordinate 142,684 downwards.
ATTACTGACTGTCAAAAAGAAAAAGGGCAGCAATGTATTATGTGTTTATAGCAAGTATAAAGAAAAATATATGATACAATAGTACAAAGAGTGGGAGAGAGGACTTGGGAACACACAGTTATAAGGTCCTAACACTAGTTGTGACATAGTTTACAATACTGTTTAAAATATGATTCTGACTAACTAAACTGTATATCTAAACCATTGATCAATCAACAGAATATGAAAAAATGTGTAAATAGTATGGTAATAGTGGAGTTAAAAGTGAATTAATGCAAAATCTTCAGTTAACCCAAAGTAAAGCAGAAAGAGGAAAAATGACAGATTGAAGGAATACAATGTATGTCACGAGATGGTGAAGTTTAACCCCCAGTCTTCTGGCTTGTTTTTTCCTCTAGAATTTTTCTGATAAATCTTACCTCATGGGCATAACTAGAATAATATAGAAACAGTCTTACCTGGAAACAATGTGTATTTCTATAGCTTATGGTTTTCTCTGCACAAAACAAACACCTGAATTCATTCATTCATTCATCAAGTATTAATTGAACATCTTTTTTGTGCCACAGGCTGTGTGTAGAACCATGAATACAACTTTGAACACAGAGGCTCAATCTAGTTCTCTTTTTCCAGGACTTGTTTATATGTTCTTGGTTGGTCAATAAAAGTTTCCTAAACTGTATTCACACATTTTTAATTTTAGACTACTATCTGATAAAATAAAGAACTTTTTTAGAATATTTTATTTTGATGCTTGCTGCATTACTGAGAATAGAACATTTGAAAACCATTTGTAATAAAAAATAGATATATTAGAGAATATTGGTTACCTACACAGCATTAATTGCTTCCTTTTACCTCTGTAAGGAACATGTGATTTTTCAGGATTCCAAGTCTTCCTCTAAACAGCCTGTATGACTCAAAGAAAGCTAAGTCCTTTTCTAGCCCCCGATGTTAATCCTGATCAGCCTCAAGTAATTATCTAATGCCATTTCCACACCCCAACCAGTGACTGATTTAGGAAATCGGACTTAATCCAATTACCGTATGGCATTCCAGCAATGGTTATTTTTATTCCGTGGGTTGACCCTTGACACAGTTCAGCCCAAATACACTGGAAGAGAGGAATTTTATTCCACAGATGGAAGACTGGATTTTTCTCTATTCTACTGCACAAAGACCAAGAGACACTCTGTATTTGGGGCTATTGGCAATGATTTTTTGGCTACAAGAAAGGCCAGCTTGAGTACCTAATGATACATATATAAGAATCGACCTTATAGAATCATAAAAGGACTGATTTGGGGTCATATTTTTTTTTTTAATTTTCATCTACCTTTGCCTATCTTGCAGTGTCCAGTTATGTGAGATTCACTTAGTTATTCAATAAATATTTATTGATCACTTACTATTTGTCAATCATTTTTATATTAAGGATACAGCATGCGTGAACAAAAAAGCCAAAAGGCTCTTCCTTTACAAAGCTTATGTGCATTGTAAGGACAGAAAATAAATAAGAAAAGAAGTAAATATACACTAGTCAGATGTTGAGCAATGCTGTATTTGTTATTTTTGATTGATGCTCCTTATTTCTTCTTGTGGCTTTAAATTTCCATCCGAGGTCATTTCCCTTTAGCCTCCTCTGACCAGGAATCCTACCCCCAAACTGTCAGCCACTTCAGTTTAACAGCCTTGAATTCCTATCTCTCTTCCTCACACCAGCTCCTTCTCCTTCTACTGAGTTAGTAAAATGCCTCCAAGCAGAAATATGGGGTGGTCTTGAAGCCCACTGTATATTTCTCTTTTCTTTAGGACTCACACTCTCTCTGTTGTCCTACGTCAAATACAGCTGCCTTGTATATTTTTGGCTGGAGGGAATATCTAGTGCCAGTTTCATGACCAGAAGTGGAAAAACAGTGAATTTTACAAAGTGAATGAGATTTAAAAGGATGGACCTTTTGGGTGTCAGAAATAATCTATCTGCATGCAGATATGAAGAAATAAAATATTATATTTTTGAGACAGAAGTTGAGTGTTTTAGAAAAGAACTGTTTATTTCTAAGACTTATGGGTGAGCCTAAATGTGACTAGAGAGGATGAGCAATAAGCAAGGCTTGTACCTGAATGAATGTGCATTGCCGCGTATCCCTTTCCCAACTATGTCCATGTTATTTTTACTGTGTATGTTGCTTATTGAAACTTTTTTCCTGCATGTCCCCCACTACAATATTGATGAGAGTGAAGCTACACTTAACTTTTTAACTGTTGCACTTCCAATTTCCATGTTATAATAAGCACTCAATAATATTTGTTGAATTTAGGTCAGTGTATGAGGGGAGACCCCCAAAATACAAGAATTTATATACAAAAAATGTGTATTTATTCTTACAAGTTTAAACTTTAGTTATCTTCAAACTGCTCTTCATTTGATACGATACACTTATCGAGGCTTTTTTCCAGTGCTCAGAACAGTTTTTGAAATAGTCAATTTTGATGCCTTTTAGTGCTTTTGCCATTTTTGTTTCAGTCTTCCACATAGGCCAAATGTGTTCCTTTGAGGACTTTTTTCATGCAGGGAACAAAAATAAAGGCCAACTCTGGGCAAAATCTGGTGCATAGGGAGGGTGGGGCATGGGAGTCATGCCATTTTCTTTCAAAAACTGCCAAACTTTCAGCACAGGTGTGAGCAGATGTGCTCATAAATCACCATCAGGAAATAGGCAAACATGATGAAAGATTAAAAAAAAAATCACTGAAGTCGAACGCAGCCTCTCACAATAACACCAGCTAGTGCACTGATACAGGTGGGTTCCTAGAACACTCACCCAGTGGGGGAAGCCTGTACTACAAGGGGCCCGCCCTCCAGAAGGTAATTCCTGTGTGTGTGTGTATATGTTCCTCCTTTTTTGTTTGTGTGTATATCAAATGTGTGTATATGTATCTACAGGCTAGTTTCATGCATTAAACTATTTAAAATTGCTGCTATCTTAACATGAGTTATTATTTATGATTCACTGAGTTATTTTAGGAAACATATTTATTCTTCCAGGAAATTATTATGTTATGAAGAAAATTTATTTATTTCATTAATGTTTCAAATTTTGGCCTTCACATTAAAACTACCTCAGGGGAAATGTTCAAAAAATTATAATTAGGTAAAATAAATACAAGAATGAATGTCCAACATATGTTAAATCAATGAAACATCCATTAAAAAAATAGTACAACTCTCTTGGTAGGTTAACAGCTTGGACAGTGTCACAAATAATTCAATAAAGCCTATTTTGTGACCAAAAATGTCATGTTATTATGAGAGAGAGGATTACCTTGATAAGTAATTTTTTAAAAATTTTTGTCTACCATTTTAAAATTATTGCTAGCTCCGTAGTCAAAAGACTTGTTTTTGACATGATTTTTTTCCATGCAATATGAATGTTTAAGGGATGTTTTAAAAAAATAAGTCACCTGGAACAAAGCATAGTAAATGACCCATCTGGAAACTCATACTTCAATGAAAAAATAATTATTTTAATTCTCTCCAAATTTGTATTTAGACTTATTTGCTAGAGCCTTTAAACACCAAAATAAACCAAACTTCTGAGTTATCCCTTCTGACTGGAACTTGAATGTGGTGTGCACGTAATTAAGTTCTACCTAGCTTCTTCAAAGTGATGTTTTTAGGTTCATAGTTTTATTTTTTAAGTAAAAATATTTTACAACTTGAAACAGTTACTTCTCAATCAGCTACAAGTGTAATACTCCCCTTCTGGCTTAGACAGTGCATTTTAAATTTCAGAAAATTTTGTCTTCCATGCATATTTATGACACATTTTATAAATTGTAGGCTTGGTATCAACTTACTAAATAAAAGTTTCTCCCATCTTTTTTCATGGCATAAACATTCATTTGTGTTTAAGCACAAAAAAAATGGTTTGCTAAATTTCTATTCTAAAAGTGATTTTAGGTGAATTTGTCAAAACCATATAGACAAATGATTTTATATAATAAATAGTTGAATTTCTTTCCTGATCTCTGAAAAACATATATTTTTTTTACATTCGGCAAAGAAAGAAGGCAGATGTACAGGCTGAAATAATTTAGAAAGACAGGGTAGAGTTAGAATTTATAGAATTTGAATTAAACATCATAACTTGAGCTACATTAAGAAGAAATTTTAAAGGGTATGTAAGTGAGGGATTATTTGTAAACATGACAGGAATTTTATAATCCAAGGATAAGAATTAAGCCAAGCTTCTCTAAAAAGACGAGAGCCAGGTACAAACTGTATGTATCCTGTCAACGGATGGTTGTGGACACACATTCAACACCAACAGAAATCTCCAGTTTGGGGTGTGGAGAATTTATTCAGTTCAAACAGCTCAATTGCGACAACAGCATGGCTGTTAAACAGCATGGCTGTGAGGAGGCAACTCCGGGAGGAGGCAGCCCTGGGGAAAGGCCGCCCCCCACCTAGACAGCGCTGTTTGGCTCTGATCTATTCGCTCTGTTCACCTCTGCTGTGCCGGTCTGTTCTGGGCCTGCCTGTTTCACTCTGCCCTGCTCTGCTCCCCTTCACTGTGTTCCAGGAAGACATCTTCAGTGTTGTGTCTACGGGGTTTCATCCCTAGCTAGGGAAACACTTATCCCTTCAGTCTTTGGCGCAAAGTGAAAGTACGCTCTTCAAGCCAGAGGGGAGCTGGCTTATATAGATAGAAGTCCCTGATCCTGGTCCCTGACTGGTTTGTTCTCATGCAGATAAAGACTCCAAATCTTCACATGTGAACCAATCTTCACATGGTGATTGGTCCAAAAAGCACTGTCCCAACTGGTCAGAATAGAGTCACTCTGATTGTTCAGTGAAGATCCTGATGGTAATGTAGGTGTGAAGCTCCTATTGAGCAGGGAAAGCTTCGGCCCTAATAGTTGAAATATAACTCTAGAAACTCCTGTATAAGGGCTCGCTCAAATGTCAGGAATACAGGGCAGGCAGGCAGTTCAGTGCAAGCTTATCCCTGAGTGTGGTTTGCTTGAGAGGTCCCTGTTTAAAAATAGCTGCTAGATTCATTCTCAGGGTCCATAGCCTGTATATATTCAGGTTTGTACACAGTGGGTGTAAGTAGGTTTACAGCTGTTCATATGGAAAAATATATGATACAAGAATAAATAATGCCCTGACCATGTGGCTCGGTCAGTTGGAGCATCATCCCATATACCAGAAATTGGCAGGTTTGATTCTCTATCAGGGTCATATAGTTAGGTTTTGGGTTCAATACCTGGTCAGGGCACATATGGAGACAACCGGTTTCTTTTCCACACTGATGTTTCTCTCATATCAATGAACACATTCTCAGGTTAAAATGAGAAAATAAAGGATAAGTAATAATACAAGAATAAACTCTGTGTTTTGTGTACTCAAAACATAAACCTATTTTGCCCACCCCCATATATAAACACCATCAGAACATAGGGAAGCTCTGTTCTCTCTTTCTCACTGAGATTTGGTTTTCTTTGCTTTTTAGTACATGTCAAAGAACATCTTACTACTATCTAAAGTTTTTACATCTCATCTGCTGAAGAGAACCACTGAGACTGAAACTGGAATCATTTAGTTCTAATTTATAAATTTATAAATAATTTGCCAGGCAAACCTCCAGAAGACAGGAAGCAGCACTGTCCCCTTTCTGAACACTCCCACCACACAGAACCACAAAGCAGTGAAGCAGGTGGCCCCACCCTGGCAATTACCCAAAGCTCTGCCCCACACAATTCACAGGTGCCTTTACTAAGACAGGGAGTCAAAGTAGCTCTACCTAATACACAAAAACAAATACAGGGAGGCTGCCGAATTGAGGAGACAAAGAAATATGGCCCAAGTGAAAGAACAGAACAAAACCTCAGAAAAAGAACTAAATGAAACGGAGACAGCCAACCTATCAGATGCAGAGTTCAAAACACTGATGATCAGGATGCCCAAAGAACTCATTAAATATGGCAAAAACATAAAGGAAGAAGTGAAGTTTGCACTAAGTGAAATAAAGAAAAATCTTCAGGGAACCAACAGTGGAGAGGATGAAGCCAAGAATCAAATCAATGATTTGGAACACAAGGAAGGAAAAGCATTTGATCAGAATAGCAGGAAGAAAAGAGTGGAAAAAAAAAATGAGGATAGGCATAGGAACTTCTGGGACAACTTTAAACATACAAACATTCAAATCAAGGACTGCCAGAAGAAGTGGATGAGCAAGAAATTGAAAACTTATTTGAAAAAAAAAAATAATGAAAGAAAACTTCCTTAATTTGGTGAAGGAAATAGACATGCAAGTCCAGGAAGTACAGAGTCCCAATGAAGGTAAATCCAAAAGGACCATACCAAGACACATTAAAATGCCAAAGGTTAAAGATAAAAAGATAATCTTAAAAGCAGCAAGAGAAAATGAGACAGTTACCTACAAAGCAGTTCCCATAAGACTGTCAGCTGATTTCTCAAAAGAAACTTTTCAGGCTAGAAGGGACTGGCAAGAAATATTCAAAGTGGTGAAAAGCAAGCACCTACAACCTAGATTACTCTATCCAGCAAAGCTATCATTTAGACTGGAAGGGCAGAAAAAGAGCTTCCCAGGCAAGGTAAAGCTAACAGAGTTCACCATCACCAAGCCATTATTATATGAAATGTTAAAGGGTCTTATTTAAGAAAAATGATAAGATTAAAACTATGAACATTAAAAGGGTAACAAATTCACAACTAGCAAGAACTGAGTCTAAAAAAGCAAACTAAGCTAACAACCAGAATAGAAACAGAATCATAGATATGGAGATCATTTGGTGGGTTATCAGCTGGGTAGGGGAAAGGGAAGAATGGGGAAAAAGATATGGGGATTAAGGAGCATAATTGGTAGGTACAGAATAGCAGGGCGATGTCAAGAATGGTACAGGAAATGGAGTAGCCAGGGAACTTTTGTACATAGCCTATGTACAAGAACTAAGGGTGTGTTGTTAGAGGGAAGGGTGGTACCAGGTGGAGGGGGGAAAGTGGGACAACTATAATAGTATAATCAATAAAATATATTTTGAAATAATTTTTTTAAAAAATTTAAAATTTAGTGAAATAATCCAGGCAGTGAAATACAAATACCATATGATCTCACTTATAAGTGGAACCTAGTCAACAAAACAGGTGAGCAAAATAGAACCAGAGGCATGTAAATAAAGAATGAATTGAGAGTGATGGGAGAAGAAGGGGATAACCCAGGAAAAAAGAGGAAGGGACAGAGTCAAAGAACCTATATAAAGGACCCAGGGACAAAGACAAAAATGGGGAAGATTAGATGTAGGACGTAGGGATTGGGTAGGGCAGGGCAGAATAATGGGAGAAAAATGAGGACAACTCTGATTGAACAACAATTTAAAAAATAAAAATTAATGTACGTGTTTTAGAAAAACCTGCATAAATAAATAAATAACAACTTAGTTTTTAAAATATATAACCAAGTAGGATTGTTAGGAAAGAAGAGAATTCATATCAACCTGTGATGAATATGATAAGTAAGGGGAATAATCTACTTTATAAGAGATAAAAACATTTTCACTTAAAGAATAATTGTAACATATTGAACATAAGCAAACCATTGTTGTTATTTTATGATATAATGGTTGATTAAACATAAAAATCAACCATTATGATATAATGGTTGATTTAACTACTTACGTTTTCTCTGCCAAAAAATGTGATGTAGATGCTCAGAAACAAACACCTGTAATGAATGTATTTCTTGAAGAATGTGGAAACAAAAATCTCTTTCCATATTTTTTCTTTCCTCTAGTGTGGTGGACACTACTGTCTTTTCTACTTAATAGTCAGCTTGTCTTCCTCACAAAGAAAACCCTGGTGTTGAGGGTTGATGCTGGTATCTCATAACCATAATGAAACAGGTCTGACTGAGGCCTAGTGAATATACTGAGAATGATAGTTTCAGAAAAATTAAGAGGCCTGTTCTTTGATGAAATAGTCAATCCATTATATTGACCCTGGGATAGCTTATCTCCAGACCTCTTACAGGAGATAATAAAACCCCCATTATTTCAGGCATTTTGGGTTGAGCATTCTGAGTCTTTTAAGCAAACACAGTGTAACTTATCCAAATAAGAATACCTAAACCAAAGTGGTTTCCACATTAAGGACAGGTATTTTCTTCTAATTATTATCACCTCATCAGAGAATTTTCCTGATGACACAGTATAAATAAGAACCTTCTTTGCCCTGGCTGGTATGTCTCAATGGATTGAGTGCTGGCCTGAGAACCAAAAGGTTGTTGGTTCTATTCCCAGTCAGGGCACATGCCTGGGTTGCAGACAGGGTCCCCAGTGGGGGGCAAGAGGCAACCATACATTGATATTTCTCTCCCTCTCTTTCTCCTTCCATTCCCCTCTTTCTAACAATAAATAAATAAAATATTTTTTAAAAAAGAACCTTCCCTAGCATTCTCCATAGCAGCTCTATTTATAACACTCAAAAAATGGAAAACAAATATATTTTTTAAATTAGATATTTTTAACTACTTAAGTTTTCTCTGCCAAAATAATTATCAGTTAATTATAAAGGGAAAACAAATAGCTTCACAGTGTGGAGACCTAGTGAACAGCCCATTAGTCAAGTGATTAAATATTAGCACAAGTGGACATCACAGGGTTCCGGGAAGGGCGCGATATCACTCTTCTGGTGATCCTGCCAGATACCAGGATCTGAATTCAATCATGCAAAACATGACACCAACACAAATTGAATTACAAAATAACTGTCTTATACCTCTCAAAAATATCAAGGTCAAGATAGAGACTAAGGAAAAGAAACTAAGGGGATATGGCAGCCAATTGCAACAAGTAATCCCGGAACTGATGTTCAATTGGGGAAAACACAAATCCAGCACATTATTAACATGATTGACCAAATTTGAATATGGATTATGGATTAGGCGACAGTACTGCACCATCATCTCAGTGTTAAATTTCCTGGTTTTGATCATTGCGATATTATTAGAAACAAGATGTCCTTTATTTAAGAAGTCCACCTAAAGATATTAATGTAAAGAGGCATGACATTTTCCATTTACTGCCAAATGTTTGAGAATAAGCTTTTTTGAAGTGATATAAAAATGGAAGTTAAAAAATTACACAAATAAAAGCCTTAGCTCAAGTATAATTTGCCCAGTTTTCTTGATGTCTCAGTCTGCTGCAGAGGCTGTCTCCTACAGCACACTGTACACACCGCTACCTTAGCATCTCTCACACTGCATGATAATCAGTGAGCTGCGTCTTTTCCTAGGGGAATCTAACACTGGAGGCAAAAACTGTGTCATATTTTATATGAATATTAAATTATGTCACATGCAGAACATGCTATAACTAGGGAATTAATAAATAATTATTGAGTGAGCATATAGAAATGTATAAGATTAAAGAAATAAACATTGAGCATGGAAAAGGGAAATTGGTTAGTATTAATGAAATAACTTGTAAATTTACAATACTATGCATTTTTTTGAAATAAACTCTGACTGCAATTTAAGGTAACTGATTAATTTGAGTTAATTGAGACTACTCAATAGTCTAAGCTGAAGCATATCTAATACTCAGATTTATACAACCACTAATTTGCATACCAGTGACCCTTTTGAAATATTTGAAAACAGAATAAATGTTATCAAAACAAAAAGCATGGGGTACTGATCCTACAAAAACAAATCACTTTAACTAGTGTTTCAATATCAGTGCACTACTTAATAGAAAGAGCAAATAATTCCTTTACATTTCTATCTTCATAAGAGTTCTTATTCCATCTTTGTCTTTTTTCTCTTGTCCAGATATGGGTACATTTACATAATGTGCTTTGTCTACTTAACTAATCTCTGCCCGCTCTGTCTTGTAGGAACAGTTTACTGTGTTTAAATCTTAGTGGTAATTTTTCCATTTAATGCTTACTTTAGGTTTTATATTTTAGCTCTTCTACTACTAGAAATAATGTGTTTGAAGGAAATTACTATTCCCTATTCCTGATGTTTTCTTCCACACAGAAGACTCTCCATCCCTTCACTGGCTTCATCCCAGACTGAGGCATTTTGCTTGAGGAAGAGAGGATGCCTTCTCAAGACAGTGCTGCTTCTTTTCCCACAGAGAGGGTACAGTGTCTCTAATCCCTCAGTGATTCCCGTTATTTTACCTGCCCAGTCCAATCCCTGGGCCCAGGTGAATAATTCAGTAAATAAGGTGATCAGTGGGTTCCATCTGCCACTACTTTATTTTATTTCTCAATTGTTTTTCAGAACTCCAGTGGGGAAGAGGGGTTGTATTTACTGAGTATCCCTTGGATCTTAACACAGTAGGATGTGTCTGATTTTGTGTTTTTTTTAACTCAACTAAAGTTTGGTAATATAAACATCCTACCCTAAATGTTATATTAAGGGTTCTTTCTTGACAGCAAACCTTGTAAAAGGGAGCTAAACAGAAAAATATTAATGTGAAGGCATTTCTAAGCACTAGTATGAAGCAAACCTATGTAGCTTTTGGTCAGAAACTAACTTTATTAGGCTTTGTATGATGAAAAATTTCCCTCTTTATCTATATGCAAATGAGATAGAAATCCCCAAATAGAAGCTCTACTGCCAAGTATGCTTCCGGATCCCTAGAACCATCATATCCCTCAAACAGACTTTTTCATATAGTATTATAGTCCCAGAAAGTGTAATATGGGTCACATGGAAAATGTTGGGGTATTGAGAGATACTGGTTTCTGCAATATTAATCAGGCTTATCTTTTCTAATTCATTTTAAATAAAATACATTGCGAAACTCTGAGAAGAAAATATGGTATGTACTAGTGCTGTTTACTCTGGGAGTCTTCATCCTCAGAGCTTCCCTCACTTGTAATTACCGGGAGCAAAGACAGGGGATGGCTGAGGTGCTGTGTCCAACAGGAACACACGCCACATAAATAATATTTGTTCAGGGTGTGGGGCTCACCTTTGCCTAGTCAAAAACACTATTTTATCAGTTTTCCCAGGGATGCTCAGATTCTAGAGGATTCATTAATGTTAAATAAGCATACAGGAAAGAGATTTATGAACCAGAATACCAATTTATTCACTTACATGGAATAACACACTGAACTATGTAAAAAAATACTTGCATCAGCTGGCAAATAATGCTTCTTCCCAGGAAAATGTCTTCTTAGGAAATCAAAATAAGATCAGATGGTTTTTGTGGTGAGCCAAGAGAGGTGAACCAAAGGGAACTGGATGACACTGGAGAATACTGTGCTCAGTTAGTGGTAGGCTGGTGTGTTCTTCTGCACTGCAAGTTTACACCGGCCCAGAAGTTAAGAGCAACATCATGAAACCTAATACCCTCTTTGTGAGTCCTTTCTGAGTAAGCACTGACCAATTCTAGTACTTACTTTTTCTTAAAGACAAAATAAAACAATACTCCTTATCTCTCACCAAAAGATTCTGTGATAATATTTTTATGATAGATATTTCATACAATTAATTACTTTCTAGTTTATTTTTCATTACATACATTTTGATTAATATGTCCCCTGTTGGGATTTGGGAAAGTTTCATAAACTCTCTGCAAAGCTTGGTGACCCCTTTACCTTGTGGTAAAGACATGTAAAACAGCCTCTTAGGTAGGGTTGTTTCCACAGGTGGTGCATCTCATTTGTTTGTGTTGAATGATGGTGACTTCAATTCATGACATGACGTTTAATGACTGTATTCATATATTTTTAGGGTGCTTCCTGTTTAAGAAGCATAATATCAAGAAGTATAGACTACATAACTCAAATATTCTTCTGTTGTATCTTGAGGTAAAGATATACAGACACACACACGCACAGTACGTTTTAAAGGAGGGACACACCTGAGGTGCACACAACTGCAAACACTGGCCTGTCTCAAATATGGTCATATTCAGTGATTCAGTATATGTTTATAAGTTATCTGCCTCATGGTATTAGAGAGGCAAAGGTAAAACAAGGTGCGTTACAAATTTGTGTCTAGATAATGTTGTTGTAGCTGTTCATTTGGTATCGTATTAAGCAATGTTTTCTAAATTCCAGTAAGTAGAAGGATATATTAAATGTAATTTTCAAGGGGAATGATGGGTATTCCATATGCTTTAGTACCTTGTCCAATATCAGAAATTAAAATTGTAATACAGCTGGAAAAGAATTGGAGAATAAAAGACATAGAACTTTAGAGCTTACGGTGTATTAGAGATTAGAAAGTATTTTGTCTTTATATACAAAAGCTTTGGTTTTAAGTCCTGCAGGGGGAAAAAAAAGGCCAATCTCAGTCTCTTAGGCTTTTAATAGCCAAGCAAAGATCAATACAATACCCCAGACTCTTGTTGGGTTTCTTTCCAACACTTTGCTGTTTGATTTCTATAATACACTGATGTAGGGAATTGTAGGGCATCTTAGTGGTTGTCTATTTCAATCCTTTAATTTTTTGGATGAGAAAACCTGTGCTCACAGGATTGGAGTTGCCAACCATACAGTTAGAGCTCCAGCTAGTCCTCATGTCTCCAAACAAAGAGTAGGGACTTATATATCTCCTCATATTTGATATATTTTTTAAAATGTACATAACAAATGATGCACAAAGCAATGGTTATTAATTCTAAAATCCCCACACAACTGCAATTTTAAATATTGTGCAAATGATAATATGGTCTAAGTGTTGTCATGAAATATTGTGATAACATCCAGGACAACATAAATGTTTAAAATGAATCACATTTTTCTATTAAAGTTCTGTTTCTATCATTAAGAAATGAGCTTTAAAAGAGAACATACTTGTGCTATGATTTCATCTCATAATAAACATATTTATTTGTCTATTTCTATGTACATATTATGTCACATATATCTTGTACTTCTTTTTGTTCAATATACAAAAATATTCTCCTAAGTGTCCTGGATTTTAGAAGCAACAATAATCTTGGTATCACATGTAAACCTTTGTTATACCAGGTTTCTTCCAATCGTGAATCTGTTCTTGACAAATGCACAATATGATCACTGTAAATGGTGCTAAAATTGTTTCATGAAATGTTGGTTAGAAGCATGTAGGTCAGAATAGGAGACAATAAGCTTTTGTTTGTCATCATCAAATGCTTCAGTTATCATGGAGAGAACTATCAATATTCACGATACTTGTCACAAGATCGTTTACCTTTAAGAGGCTACCCATATATTTTCACAGGGACGTAAACAGCGATAATATAATAGAAAAAGACAGTGTTGTGCAAACAGTGAGTACTTTTTAAAGGTAATGTGGATCCCAGACGGTCATTCACCTGTCAACATACACCAGCTAAACAACCAAACTCCTAAAACACTCAATATATTTACTCTACCTTAAGTTCCTTTGAGCCTATCATAAAATGTAACATTTGCCTTTACTTGTGCATTTTCAACCTTGATACAGAGGTTAAATTGTTAATGCTTTACTTTCACTTCTTTAAATTTTTTTAAAATAAAACTTTGCTTTTTTTCTCCCTGGGGTACAACAAATGGACAGCTTTCCTCTCTTGTACTCCTCCTTCCATTACCATCACAGCAGAATGCATCTGAGACTGTAATAATTCAGTGATGAAATACAAAATGTCGCAATGCCATCCCTCTTAAAGTGAACTGAGATTTTGTTATGCCATTTTAGGTGCACTAATAGCGACTCAAGTCCCATGGAGTATCCTAATGTGAATTTAATGAGCTGATAGCATATAAATGACAGTACTGTGAGGGTGAAGGTGACATAACCTTTTTCTTTCTATTTGATGTTTGTCTTTGAAAAACTACAGATCTGTTCAAAATGTACCACATTACTACTAAGTGGCGCATCACTCACCAAAAGAGCTACCATTGTTTTAGCATTTAAGAATATTTCTATCTTTTACTGGAACAAGTAGCAAGAGCAATCTTTTTTACCACTAGGATAATAAAAATCTGAATAGTTTTTCTCTGAAAAAGACCGATTATGTAGTGTTGTGGTGCCTATTTTGCCATAGGCTGATGTGTCCAGTGACAGATATTTACTTATAGGCCCCTTATCATTTCAACATCACAGTCAGTGACATAATACCACTAAATTGGATGCTAAAGATAATGAAACTATTCAACCCTTTTCAAGGTATTATTTGGGGATGCCATTTAGGTGCTTTATAAAGATGATAACTATAGAAGTTTTGTCAGTTACAATTAATTGATTCCACAGTAGGGTCTTTCAGAATGGCCATCTATTTGTGAAAACACAGTTAACTGAATTAACATAGAGTAGTAAGGCTTATCCCTGGCACATATGAGAAAGGAAATAAGGAGAAAAGGTGAGCAGGGTTTTAAAAATAAGAAGGAAAAATGATTCAATATCTTTGATGGGGGAAATAATAATAAATATACATACATTTTGAACATTCATGATACTTTTCAATGCATTTTTAGTGGGGTCTCTATTTTAGGAGTACTAGGTATGGATTAGAACATTCTGGTGGTCTTGGGGATGGAATGTGGGGGTCAAGAGTCAACCAGGTAAGAATGTGAGGCCTGTATCACTTGTCACTAGACTGAGAACCTTCCACATTGCTCCCCCTTTAAAAAGGACATATACACCTCAAATACTTTGTATGGCTCTTCGAACTTTTTCATTTAACTCTATCATGAGCTGATGTAGCCCTGAAAGTCAAGTGACCACAGAAAGAAGGGTCAGGGGTTAACGGTTCTAATCTGTTATTTACACTTGCCTTGAGACTTCAGAAAAGCATGAAATTCTCCGGAACTAGTTCTTCATTTGTAAATTAGGTCTACATCAGCTCATGATAAAGACATGAAATCAATGTGATTTTTAAAATTTATTAACCATTCATGTAGGTTTGAATAACCAGCACAGACTCTGATCTGCAGTGAAGTTGTCATGCCTAACAAATAAGTTAAATAAAACTAAAACAAAATCTCTCAAAACTCAAGAAGTCAAATAACTTTCTAAACAAAAACATACTTTGGGTTGCATTCTATGAAAATAAAAATTAAGCAGCTTATGAGCCTCAAAAGTTTGGATTTTGGCAAAGTTCAGAAATCTTTTGGTTGCCAGGTGACAAAGCAAAATGTATTACATACACTTTAACAACCAACACATACGTGTTTTGTCTAGGGCTCGTCAGGCATAGTGATGCCTTACTACCGAAGGAGCTTCCAGCAGGGACAAATGTTTATCTGTTTCCAAAAGCATTTTCTTAATCCGTAATAAAAACAGTACAGTATTTCTCATTGTTTAATGATTGAATAAAGGTTAATAGAGACTACATTCCACTTTATATTTGTATTGTCTCAGATACAGTATTTGTTAAGTGAAAATCACTAGTTATGCTGTGGTTGAAAAACATAAAATATATGAAAGGCACTTTTCCCCTATGGACTATAAAAGCATTGTGCTATTTGACATATCTACTATCATTAAAATATCAAATTATTATTGTAACTTGTCATAATTATACTGAAGTCTGAGTATTGTATTGCATTTTATATAAATTTAAATATATATTTGAGGCTTATAAAATTCCTCTGAAGCAAAAGATGAGTCAAAACATTTCTATTGTCATATTTAATGTCTGGCTGAATAAAAAAGAGGTAGAATGATGTGTTACTCTCAGACAAATTCCAAAGAGAATATTAATTGCACAATGAGTCTATGCCTTACTGAAGAACAATAATAACCTCACTTAAAAGTCAATGACTGATTTATCAGCAACTGGGACAATGCAGTTTTAGAGAAATGAATATTTTATTTGATATTTTAAAAACATCTACTTTCCTTAATATTTACAGTAAAGTGTTATTAAAATATCAAAATATCATAAGTGAAAAAAAGAGCAACCATTATAAAAGGTTTGAAAACAGGTAATACTGGCCTTTTCTTGTTTTCTTTAAAAAATCATTTTCATTTGTTTCCTGGGAACATGATTATTTTATCATAGGATATAGCACATTTCTAGATTCACTCCACACTCAACATGAGAAATGATTTTCAGTAATTCACTTTTCAAGGAGAGAGTTTAACTATACCTTATTGATTTTTTAAAAAAGTATTGTGTTAAAAATCATAAACTGTGGACATTCTGTTGATCTTTAATAATATCATTGGGTATCTTACCTTAGGTGAGTGCCCTGAGAAGTGTGGATTAAATTGCTAATATTCATCAAAGGTTCATGGAGTTAATTTTCAAGTAGAGTTGTCTTATAAGTTGTACCAATTTTGAGTGTTCAAACTGCTTTGTCAGACAAATGTTTTAATTTTTTGAACAAATGCATATGTTGTTTTCAGACTAAAGTAAATAATGTAAATGTGTGAAAAATTCAAACAGAGAAATATATTCTTGAAGTTGAATGTCTTCACTAAGTCCACTTTTTAAAAATTTATTTTAAAGAGATTTTTGCTTATTCCTTTCATTTTTATTGTATACATTTATTTATATGTTAATTTTTATATTAGTAATTTTATGATTTCTATATAAAATGAGATTTTACTATTTGTATTACTCAATATACTCTTTCATATACCAATATACTCAATTTCCATAGTTTATTTCTTAGGATAAACTTAATATAGCCGTATATTTACACATATCATATCCAGGTATTATATAAATATATGATAAATAGCTTTAATCCTCCTCATTGTTGGACACTAGAGTTCTTAAAAAATGTGTTTATTACACATAGTACTACAATAAAGTTTTATATATATGTTTGTATTGTGGAAGCGTTTTTGTAGGATTTATTGTCAATATAAGGTGACCACAACCACATCAACTGTAGACATTTTCAAGTGTTACAATATTTTTTAACTTGATAATAAAAAAATAACTTTTTTAAAAAAGTCTATTTTATCATAAAAGCATTTCCTTTTCATGTATGTACTACTTATTTCTACTATTTTCAGTAAATTGCTTACTGACATTTTGTCAATTTTACATCTTTTATCTTGTCAATCTATAGAACCTCTTTATACAAAGGATTATATTACTGTCAATTTATATATATAATAAATATTTCAATCTAGTATGTCATTTGTTTTGTAATTTTTCTTATAAAGATTTCCAAAATTTAATCCATGTATTAATTTTCCCTTATCATACTTAGATTTTATCTATTATCTTAGACACATCCCAACAATTTCTAAGCAATGTGAGTTTTAGTATAAATTCAAATGAAGACTATGGTAGGTCACGAACAAACTTTCCAGTCTCCAAGATTACTGTGTAATATACAATTCACATTGTAATACGGTACAGCTCTGATAATGTTTGTCTCTAGCTTAAGTTTAAAAATAATATTTAAAAAATATTAAAATGAACCTTTATTCTGAGAGCCTGGTGGTAACTCACTCAGTGGGCTTTGCTGATATTATTGATCACAGAAAACATTTCTGGAAGGGACAAAGGCATCCACTTGTGCTCTTAACCAATGTATATTCAAAGCATTCTTGTTTTGTTGGGTCTATTGTTAAGTGGACTTCTTAGTTATGATTTCACCATTTGGCCTATGAATTATCCTCTATTGTTACCTATCATACTTAGCTCAGGGACTACAGACTGGATTCCTAGAAATACCTATGATGACAGGCTATAAATTCTGGTACCATTGCACATCTGATAGAATCCCAAGAAACTTTCAGAGTGCCTCAGGACTCTGAGGAAGATCAAGAATAAAAAGTGATTCTCAATTCAAAAAGAGCCAGATTTTAGGTTAAGTTCAGAATCTGATGGAGCATGATGCAAAACACTAAAGAGCAAGTATTTTTCCTCATTTAGTCTGGAAACAATATATTAAAAGGTGCAATAGAGGTATTGTTTAAATATAAAAAATGTATTATGACTCTTCCTTTCATATATTCAAAATATTCAGCCCTGGCTGGTGTAGCTCAGTGGATGGAGCATGGGCCTGAGAACCAAAGGGTCACTGGTCTAATTTCCAGTTAGGGCACAAGTCTGAGTTGTAGGCCAGGTCCCCAGTAGGGGGCACATGAGAGGCAACCACACATTGATGTTTCTCTCCTCGTCTCTTTCTCCCTCCCTTCCCTATCTAAAAATAAATAAATAAGATTTTTTATGACTTTTGGGTCATTATTTTAAGCAGGTTATTTCTTTCTTTTTAAAATATTTTTAAAAGATTTTATTTATTTATTTTTAGAGAGAGAAAGGAGGGAGAAAGAGAGAGAGAGAGAGAAACATCAATGTGCAGTTGCTGGGGGCCGTGGCCTGCAACTCAGGCATGTACCCTGACTGGAAATCAAACTTGCAATAAATAAAATCTTTTAAAATAAATCTAAAATAAATGAAAATGAATAAATAAAAGCTTTAAAAAATTCATTAAATATACTCTTCGAGGTATTGTGCAAAGCATTGTGTAAGATGAAAAAAAGAATGACATGAATAAGAATGATGATGATGGTTATTATTATTATTATTACTCTTATTTCCAGGAACTTTTTATACAAATAAACACAGAAAACACAAAAGCAGGGAGTAATATAAAAAAGACACAGATAATGTATGTGTGGGATTTTAGGAAGAAGGGCTTGTTTTTTTCTCTGTAAATATCCGCCAAACTGTTTTATGAAATAAGTGACATATCACTGAGATATAAAGAATAAGAGACATTCAGACATGAATATATATAAATAATACCAAAGAAGAGAAAAATGTTGAGGAAAAAAGTGTACTTGCTCAGAGCTTTCCTCTATATGTCTGTCTATCCTTCTATCATCTATCTATCATATATGTATATATATGTATATATATCCTCACACACACACACTTTCTACTCTTGACTAAAACCACAAGCAAAAACTATTTGAGTAAATTTTTAAAATAAGAACTAGAGATAAACTGGTTGACTATTATCAGAAATACCAGTAGTTTGAAATTTTTACTGTGTTAATGGATATTTTTATTATGCAAATAAGGTCCGTTAACAGACATGCTAAAACACAATTTTTTCATACACAAATTTATCATATATGTATTTTATTTTAGAGGCTCTACAATTTTTTTCTGATGCAAATGTTTGAAAGAGCATTAAATTCAGATATGAGGAAAGAGAGAATCCGAGGCTTTTGATTGTTCAGCTTGTAGCCCTAAATGAAAGCATGTCGGAAAACGAGCATCATTTTGCTTCTGGGTCCTAATAGGTCTGAGATAGCAGCATCCTCCCCAATATGGCCTAAAACATAGAAAAAAATCAATCAAATACCTCATCATATTGTCATTTTTATCTGATAGCTGCCAGGTACAGGCCCTTCCAGGACTGTGACCTAGAGCGTAAACAATCTATGAAGCTGACTCTTCTGAACTACCAAGGTATGCGAGGCATCAACTTAACATTCACAGAGTATACAGATTATCTCTGAGAAAATGTGCATATCAGAAGACGTGAATCACTTGTCGGCATAAGTCCCACATGTATAATATAGGTCAAAGTGGCATGAAAAAAAGAAGAAGAAAAAGCTTATTTCTGCTTTGCCTCCAACCCAGGGCTGTCATCCTACATGACCCAGTACACTCTCCCCATAAGTTAGGTACTGTGGATAAGTGAATAGTGACATCCTGTTAAAATAATTTGTTCAGACAAAACTTGATTTTTTTCAGTGAAATAAAAAGGGGACAACTTGGAGAAACTCTCTTCTCTGTTCAAGAGTACATGTGTGTGAAGAAGGAATATAGCTTAGGTGAGCTTTCAATGAATCTTCAAGCCTAATTATTCTTTCAAATATGTAGAGATCAAGAGCCATATGGAAAGAAATCTCATGCTTTAAAATCATAATATGCCAAATTTCATTGGCATTAACATGAATTAAAATCCACTTTACCTTAAAAGGAGAAAGACTAAGAGGAATGAAAATGGCTTAGTTAAAAAAGAACGCATGCGGTTTGCTCAAGAGCAAAATCCTCAAGGAAACAAAGTTTGAGCCCCAGAAGCAAATGGTTATTGCTACAAAGCCCAATAAATTCAAGCTTTGTGTATACAAGTGAGTAGCTCTGGAAACCACACCTCTGTCAGTTTATACTCATGGATCTGGTCCTGCTGTTACCACCCCCATTATGCAGTTTTTGGTATTTGAGGTTTTATTTGGTTTTTGGATTCAACCCTGTTTTGTTTTTCTTTTCTTTCCTCCATTCCTCTCTCTCTTTTCTTTCTTTCTTCCCCCTTCCTTCCTTCCTTCCTTCCTCTCTTTCTCTCTCTCTCTCTTGCTTTCTTCCTTTCTATTGCACCAATAGTGATATTTTCAAAAAACACACCAGAGTCTTTACTTACATGAACATGTACTCTCAGTTTATAGTAAGGACATATTTAATGTAATCTGAATGCTCTAAATCAATGTTGGACAGAGCTTCTAAAACTGAAATAATATGGAAATTTTTGTAACTTGCAATTATAAAAAGCACAGTTACAGGAAAGAAATGTTTTCTAGTCTCTTCTGGGAACCCTAGATAATTTATTTATTCATCTTACATTTGATTTATAACAAATGAAATGAATTGCTATCAAACTTCTCAAAATGTAATTATTTTCTAGGTCACAGATCTGAAATATATGCCATAGGAAGTTCAAGTTACAAGAGACTTAGCTCTTCGGTGTTGTCCAAGTCTTTTAGAGGGCAAATGAAAAAATTAATGTCAGGGGGGTTGGTTAAATCATTTGTTCAAGATAGTACAGCTTGCTAACTCATGAGATGTGCTTAATTACCTTATCCCCTGGCTCTTAACCCATCTTTTTTCTATACAACATATATAATTCTGAATGACCTCAAAATTCTAAATTGAATACCTTACTTACAAAGAAGATAAGAAATTTAAACATTAAGGAGCTACAGTACCTAGTAAGCTGCCTTATGTGGGATAGAATAGCTTCTATTTTATCTTATGATATATATTTCCAGTACTTCTCCCAGCAATTATTCATCCTACATGCTAAACAAAACAAGCCAAACAAGAAAGAGAAAAATTGTTAGTTTTCCAATGAACCAAGAGCTCTACCTGATCACAGAGGATAAAGCCTCTCTCCCAATGACATTTATGAAAATGGACCAATGGTAGATCCAGGCTTTAAGACTCAATTCACAACTATTATTAAAACTTTTTCAAAACTTGTTTTGACATTTATTTCAAATTTTATGATACTGAATCACCTAAATAGGAAAGGTTTCTGGTTTGTTTATTTTGTTTAGATATGAATTTCATATCTGCCACCTCTGCAAATGAATATGTGGTCGGTTAAGTTCTTGAATGTGAATACATTTCTTTTTGGATAATATGAAAGATCTATTAACAAATTTAAAATGAGAAATAATGGTTGATTTAGAGACAACATGATGACATGTGTGAATCCATTACGGTTTTAAATGCATAAATGCAGGCTATATATGTACAGGTGTAATATTTATTGAATTTCATTTTCTACATTATAAGATGTTGATAAAATATTTAAACTTTGAGAGAAGCAGGTAAAGTCTCAGATTGGTGATTTTTTTAAGAGAGGGAAAGGGAAGGAGAAAGAGAGGAACAGAAACATCAATGTGTGGTGCCTCTCGCACACCCCCAACTGGGGATCTAGTCCACAATCCAGGCATGTGTCCTTACTGGGAATCAAACCAGTGACTCTTTGGTTCATAGGCTGGCATTCAGTCCACTGAGCCACACCAGCCAGGGTAGATTAGTGATTTTCAATAATGGCTGCTTATTTGGATTATCTTGGAAGTTTTCTTTTTTTTTCCTTTTTTTCCATTTTTTATTTTTTTTAATTTTTATTTAATAATTTTTATTGTATTTTTATCACCATTTAGTCCCCTTATGCCCCCTCCTTCCTGCAATGACCACACCATTGTCCATGTCTGAGTCCCTTTTCCTTTTTGCTCAATCCCTCCACCCTCTACTCTTCCTGTTTCGAAAGTACTGATGCCTGGACCTCACCTACAGAGAATATGAATGAATTAATATGGGGTGCTGCTTTGTTATCAGATTTTTAAAAACTCCCGTTGTGATTGTAATATGGGCAAGATTGGGTACTTCTCTGTCAAAGACACTTTCAAGGCCATGACTTTGTTGTTATTATCAGTCCCTGTCTGCTCCTGTCCAATTGACCATGAGCTATAGAAGCATCAGGATCAGGTTCTTGGCCTTGAGAGAACCTGATAGGTAGTTTATTAAAAAGATGGGAGGGGGCTCTTTAGAAAGGGCTGAGACACTTCCCCTTTTGACACATTCTCAGAAGTTGAAAACAACAAAAGCTCCCTGTCCACGGATGTCTAAAACCATTTAAAAGAAAGAAGTTATCACATAATCATCTTTGAAGTAATACAATTGCATTCAAACACTAAAGCTTCCCAGGTAAAAACCCCATAATTTATCCGTATCTCTAGCAACCCCTAAAGCTTTTGTTATTTTCTTGAATGTGCCCTTAAGTCCCTGAAGCTACATCTGCTTTTTTCTTCAGCCTCCCAGGTGCACCCCAGAACACTAAGTTAAACCTCAGCTCACCTCCAGCTAAGTGATATCTCTCCTTCTCAGGGATATCAGCTCCATTTCTTTGGTTTAGTATCATAAAGATCCTCCTCCTTTTCATCTTATAGAAAGTCACTAACACTGGAATGGAGGCAAGGGTATTTAATGTTTTTCACTACTAATCAGCACCTCTCTTTCATTCTTTCTCACTGGCCCCTGTCAGCCAGAATTATCTTCCATTTGAAACTTTCAATGACTATTCTGTTTTTTTCTGATCTTCTAAGATAATTCCTGTATAACTCTGCATCACCACCACAGTATACTCTTACTTATACTGTTCCCTTTGCAATTGCAATTGCATATTCATGCATCGTCTTCTCCTGCAGAGTGGAAAACATTTCTGGCAATTAAAAAAATACAACTTTTACTCACTGCATAGTATCTTTGATGCATTATCTACATTGTCTTTTTACAACTGGGTGATTTTTTTTGTGGGGCTTTGTATGTGTGTGTACACACACGCACACATGTGTGGGGGAGAGCAGTTTTGTTGTTGTTTTTGTTTCTTTGTAATGCATTGGGGTGATATGTTTACTCTCTGAGAGGCAGCACATTCTGTTGCTGTGATTGACAAAACTGATTGGTTAGGAAAATCACCTGCAAAGCTGATTAAAGACACAGAATCCTGAGTCCGATCTCATACCCCATCAGTCAGAATACTTGGGGTCAAGGTCTGGGAACCTATAATGCATAAAGCCTCATAGACAGTGGCCTAGTCAGCAGGACTTGTTCTTTAGAGCCATGTAGTGCAAATCACAGCTGACTAATTTCCTGACTTCAGTTTCTTCATTTCAAAATAGAGATTAATTCACAGTAATTTGTGAAGCTAAAATGAAATCATCCATACAAAGACTATGATACAAAGTAAGAACTCAACAATTATTTGTCTTCTTTCCTCAGAGCTTGTGAGGAGTCAGGGTATTTATACAGATTTACTAGGGAAAATAGCCCTGTTTGCAAAGAATGTATTTTCCTGTTGCCTTTCCATTGTTTCTTTTCCAGAATGTGTCCCCGTGGCCCAGTTGCAGGTGAAGAAAGCATCATTGAGATTCTGATGTTAAGATTGTCTAATTTGAAGCCATCCATTACATAGGCCAAAATCCCTTCATGGTTCCTCTCTGTTTTTTTTTTTTTTTTTTAATTAAATTTATTGAGGGGACATTGTTTCACAAAATCATACAGGTTTCAATTGTACAACTCAATAAAACTTCACCTGCTCACTGTATCATACTCCCATTGCCCCAAGCAACTTTTCTTTGTGTCTCCATCTTCCCCACCTTTGCCCACCTCCACCTAGCACCCACCCCCCTTTTTCCTCTGTCACCACTCTGCTGTTCGGGTCTATGTGTTTTGTGATTTTGACTCATCCCTTCACTTTCTTTCATATAGACCCCCTACCTTCCTCCCCTCTGGCAGCTGCCAGTCTGTTCCATGTATCCATGTCTCTGTTTCTATTTTGTTCATCAGTTTTTATGTCCATTAGATTCCACATATGAGACCATATCATATTTGTCTTTCTCTGACAGGCTTATTTCACTTACCACAAAACTCTCCAGGTCCATCCATGCTGACACAAAAGGTAAGATTTCCTTGTTTTTCCAGCCTTGTAGTATTCCACTGTGTTAATGTACCATAGCTTTTTTATCCATTCATCTACCAGTGGACAACTGAGCTGCTTCCATATCTTATCTCTTATGAATAACACTGCTGTTAACATCAGGGTACATATAGTCTTTTGAATTAGTGTTAGGATATATTCCCAGAAGTTACTGGGATTACTGAATCAAAATGCAGTTCCATTTTTAACTTGTTGAGGAAATGACATACTGTTTTCCACAGTGGCTGCACCCATCTGCATTCCCACAAGCAGTGTGTGAGGGTTCTTTTTTATTCACATCCTCACCAACATTTGTTGGTTAATTTTTTTTTTTTTTTTTGTAATAGCCATTCTGGCAGGTGATCTTGTTGTGGTTTTAATTTGGTTCTTCTCAAGGGTAGGGCTATGCTGTGCCCACGCATTTTTTTTTTGAAACTGACAAGACGGAGAAAACTTTGCCTTTGCTTTTGTCATTAAAAAATGAATCCATTGTCACTTTATGCTCAATAGATGCACTAACTCCATGACTTTGCTTTGACTAGGGTCAGTTGGGTTACATTCAGATTGCATTGTGAAGGTGTGATTAGTAACACAAATAAGACCAAAGACAACAGTCATTAGGTCTTTTTGAACTCAAATTTTCAAGGAGGAAAAAAATAAGGAAAGATATTTCTGGATAGAAGGTAACCCTAAGTGTGATGTAAAAATCATCTAGATTAATTTCACCTCAGAACTTCCCTTCAGATTTGCTGAAATAGAACCAGAAGGTATGATAATTTAGTAGTTATATTTTTAATAAGAAGCTGATTAATTGCCATGCCTGAATACTTGGAATTCTACTTAAAAATAGTTATAGTCACCATTGACAAGTTCTGTTGAGTAATTTAACATGGAGGAAAAATATATTTCCCCTTTCCTTCACAAAGGATAGGCCAGAAATCAATTGGAAATGGAAGGCATCTAAAAAATAAAATTTAAGTGGAAGTTAAATGTGAATCTGAGAAACAACAGAACAATTGAAAAGTACTTGTCAAAGGAGGAAGCCTGCTGCACGTAAACGTGGAGCTCTGCAATAAAATCTGAACCAGAGACAGACTCAGTTCTGCCTTTCTGGTCAAAGGAGGGGTTCTTCTGAGCCAGCCAGAAATATTCTGAGAGGGAAAGCATAAAATGTTATTGTCCCTGAGAAATGGCAGATACACAGATTAAAGTCCAAAGAGGTAACTGGCTTCCCAGGTTCCTGTCCTCTGTGGAGCCTTCCCGATATCTTTCCCTACCAAGTCTGCAGCAAGCTGGTTCTCCTTTCTTCTTCATAGTCAAATCATCCAGAGACATTCTGAAGTTTACCTATCTCAAGTCATGTTACACTGACTAATAATTTACAGTAAGAACACATGTACAGGATAGATGACATTGTTAAATAGCTGAGAAAATATTCACGATAATTCCTAGACTATAAAGGTTTCATATTCACCATCAGCCCAATGTGATCATAGCTCTCCATTGGTTATAGGTTCTTAACCCTCCCCAGCCTCCTCCAACAATTCTGCACTCTTAGTGAAGTCAGACATCCTGCCATTCTTCTTTTCAATGTTCGTATTAATTTATTTTTTGCTTCTTAAGACATTTAAACTATGCAATGAAAATGTGGCACTTTGAATGAAATCCCCCAATCCTTCACATGTCCTTTCTACTTTTGCTTAAACGGTCTCATTCTGAATAGAGACCCCACTTACCCTCATTCTACGTTAGCCACACTAGCCTACTTGCTCTTCTAGAAGTATGCTATCCCCACTTGGGGCTCACAGTGCTTATTTTGCCCTATGTCTTAAACCTCTTCCCCAATAGTATATCTTTCATGGCTCACCTTAAACATCACCTCTAAAGGGCCTTCTCAGACTGCCTTATTCAAAATAGCACCTCAGCCAGTTACTATGGACTCACTCCATTTTACTTTTCTTCTTGATTTCTATCAATCTGACATTATGTTTGCTTTATTTATTGACGTTTCATTTAATGTTTAGTCTCTCCAAGATGAGCACATGAGCCTCATGAAAGTAGAGACTCTGACAGTTTTGCACATGTCTGTGACTCTAATACAGCAGATCATGGAATATGGGGTTCAGGAAATATGCTGAATGAATGACAGAATGGACACTTATTGAACTCTAAAATGCTTGGGAACGGCAAAAAATGCACATATAAATAGTCTTATTTTGAGTTTCTTTCTCTTTTTCTCAACCCCTCCACACCTCCACAATACATTGTCTTATACATAATAGGTGTTTTATATAACTTTACAAAAGAAAGAATGTATGAATAAATGAATTAATATAACATTATTTGATCAACTAGAACGTCTTTTTCTCAATCTACAAATTAATGTATTAGAGAAATTTTCTAAGTGCTAACCACTCATGAGAAACAAGAGTATGACTGCTGGGCTTTTTAGATTACCATTAATTAAGATTTTAACCTTCTACATTATACTTTCTTTAGAGCAAGGGCCAGTGGATGTTTACATAGCAGCCTGAAGAATGTCAGTAGGGTTCCAAGTAAGGGGAGAATGTCATGTGTGCTTTGTGAGTCCTGGAATCTTACTAAGCCATCTGGTATGACTGGGTTTCAATCATATTTTGGGGGGAAAGTTTCTTGAATTCTGATTCGAACATACTTTGAGAAATTTTATGCTATTTCTCATAGTAGAGTAAGCCAAACATTATTGTTCCATAATAATAGAATATTTGTCTGTTCTATAACATTATAACCATTTTAAAATTATAGGAGCCTTTAGAGCATGGGGCATTTGCTATACTTATAACTTCAATCTCATTCTTTGACGTAGGGAATAATAGCAATGTATACTGTTAATGGAAGTTTATTTCAATTGAAAAATAGTAGATATGTTTGACTTTTCCTCTGAAATTTTGTACTGAATTAATCTTTAATGGTAGTTTGTTGATCATTTTTCAAATAATGAATACTTAACTAAAGACAAAAAACTTTAGGGATACATTTTACATTATAAAAGCCTTTTGATATTTGATTTTGGAAACAATAGTTGTCCAGGAAAAACAGAAATTCAAACTTAAATGTTGAGATACTGTTCAAAGCTCATAGCCTACTGCTTCAAACTGGATTTAAATTCACTATCATTATTGTGAATTATTTTATGAGCCTATGATTTTATAATATTTCATACAGTGTTTATATGTCAGTATATACCATACTTGATCTTTGGCTCTTTTGGAAAACACCTCCAGAATATTATTCATAAATTATACATTCATATTTATCACTGTACCATTTGTACTGATATATTTCTTCTCCTTATGCATTTAAAATTATAAGGCAGTGTTTACAGAGTCTGAAAGTTCTGAATTAAGAAATTCATTCCTTTATCTGTAATCAAAATTGTCAGGTATTACTATTTTTGTCACTGACTTCATCTTTTTAGGCCTGTTTATTACTGTTACAGAGCAGAACAAGGGGGGGACCCAGGGCAGTGATACTATTACTGAAAGAGACTCAGGTCCGTCTTGTCCGCCGCCTTAAAGGAAAGATATCTCTCAATGCCAGAGATTCGTGAAAAGGAAAGGAAATGTTTATTTAGTGCTATACAAACTTAAGATAGTGACCTAATGTCTTTACCAAAATCCCAAAGTCCCTTAAAACACCTACAAACACACACAGTCCTTCCTTCCCCCTTGCCCAGTCTGGGGTACCGTATCTCAGGAAAGGAGATAGAAGTCCAGTCTCAGGCAGTAATTCCCAGTAACCCATGCTCGGCTGGTAGGCCTCTCTCGGTTCTCTGCACCATCAGCTGTGTCGCCGGAATCTCTGCTAAAACCGGGTGATGGTTCCCCCTACTACTGCTGTGGGGGAACCCACTCTGGCAAAGGTGCGTGATCCTCTCTCCACTGCTCCAGCCACGTGGTCCTCTTTCCCCCAGGACCACAGGAGTCCTCACTCAGCCAAAAGCCACATGGTTCTTCTTCACAGAGATGCAGGAGCCCTGTACTCAGCCAAGTCCACGTGGTTCTCTCTTCTATGGCTGCCGTGCCTAGGCTTTTAAATCCCGCGCCAATCTTCCTCTGCAGCCCCATTTCCGACTCCTCCCACACTTGGCCACACCTGCCCTCAATCTGCTATCCTTTCCAGCTTTTCTGGTCGCCATTGTGGGTCTGGGCAGGTGTGGCCCCATGTTATGGAGCCAATCATCTCCAAGCTCTCACGCAGGCGCTGTAACTCGGGGGACCTGCCCCCCGCCCAGTTACATCTTGGTGGGGAAGTTACTTCCATCCCCCTGGCCCAGAGCATGGCCATAGCTACTTAACATATCTATGTAGCCAGTCAAAGGTTATAGATATGTTAAATGACCACACCCCAGAGGTTAGCTGCAGAGCTGTTGCCATGCAAAACAGCTCTCAATGGGCCTGCTCCATTTGTCCCTTTCCCCCACCCACACCTGGGGGGCGGGTAGGACATCCTAGTATTTTCTGAACACCTTGAGTTCTGGACCCCATTTTAAATGTCCATTTGGGGTCCCCCCTCTTGGCCGCACCCTGTAACATTACCAGTTTTGAATTTCAACTCATATGTCATGTTTGCTATTTGCAAATACAGTGTGCAGTTCTCCCCTCCCTTGAATTTGGATGGCAAACTCAAATGAAATAAGAAGACTAACAAAAATTTCCAGAACCAAGATAGTGAATATATATGTGTGAGTGTATGGGAGTGCACATGTTTGTATACATGCATTTTAATGTCTAAGGTTAACCGCAGCATTCCAGACAGGCAAATCAAGGAGAAAATGATTTTTATAATAAGACAATATTTAAGTTTTAAAGGAGAAACGTGCTAGTATTTTCATATGTCCCTTTTAAATCTGACCTCTTAAGGCCAGCACTATTTATTCAAACAATATATTTTATGCTTTACTGTATTTGTAAATTCTGTTGAAATATTTATTTTGTGCTCATGTACACTATATTTTTTCCTGTGAACTTGTATTTCCTTGATATTTTTTTATTTTTTTTGTGAGGCAGAGTTAGCTGATAGATTTATAATGCACCTTTTATGTTCACTCTCATCTATTTCTACTACAATTTTTAATGTATCAGAAACTAAATTTATATAAATTTTAAGTTCATATAAATGTAAAATTTAAATGTCTATAGATATTATCCTTTGTAAACTTTCTTTTTAAAGATTTTTTAAAAATTCCTAAGAGGTTAAAGGATGTTTCTAATGCAACACAAATAGTTACAGGTAAATATAGAACTAAGGATGGGAAGGATGTTTTAGGTCAGACATACCTTGCAACCCATGTTATTGAACTCCTTTATTTGCTATAGAATATTTTAACAAAAACAGTGATATTGTGACAAGGTGCAGCCAAGAGGGGGGCCCCAAATAGGGATTTGGAATGGGGTCCAGAACTCAAGGTGTTCAGAAAATATTAGGATGTCCTCAGCCCCTTCATCAACAGATATGAGCTGGGGGAAGGGACAAATGGAGCCATTTGAGACACTGAGAAACAGCCATTGAGAGCTGTTTTGCATAGCAACAGCTTTACAGCTAACCTCTGGTGTGGTCATTTAACACATCTGTAACCTTTACCTGGTTACATAGATATGTTAAATAGCTGTGGCCTTGCTCTGATCCAGGGGAATGGAAGTAACTTTCCCACCAAGATGTAACTGGGGGCAGGTCCCCCGAGTTACAGTGCCTGAGTGGGAGCTTGAAGAAGATTGGCTCCATGACATGGGGCCATGCCTGCCCAGACTCACGATGGCAGCCCAGTAAAGCTGGAAGGATATAAGAGTGTTGGCAAGTGTAGCCAATTGTGGGAGGAGTTGAAAATGGGGTTGCAGAGGAAGATTGGTGTGAGACACGGCAGCCATTGGAGAGAGGACCTTGTGGCTGGGGCAGTGGAGAGAGAATCACGCGGCAATGCCAGAATGGGGATTCCCACAGCCATTGTGCCGGGAGAATTGCCACTCGGCTTTGGCAGAGTGGTGATCCCCCTCCTCGCAGCCATTGCAGAGAGAGAACCATGCGGCTATGGCAATAGAAAGGAGAGCCACATGGCTGTGGACATGTGAAAGAACCATGCAGTTTTGCCAGAGTGGGGACTCCACAGCATTAATTGGGGGAACCACCACCCAGCTTTAGCAGAGATCTCGGTGACACAGGTGATGGTGCCGGCAACTGAGGGAGGCCTAGCAGCAGAGCACGGATTTCTGGGAAGAACCGGGGGTTGCCTGAGCCACAGACTTTTATTTTTTTTCCTGAGATACGGTACCCCAGACTGGGCAAAGGGGGAAGGAAGGCCTGTGTGTATTTGTAGGTGTTTTAAGGGACTTTGGGATTTTGATGAAGACATTAGGTCACTACTTTAAGTTTGTATAGAATTAAATAAACATTTCCTTTCCTTTTCACAAATCTCTGGCATTGAGAGATGTCTTTCCTATAAGGTGGTGGGCATAACAAACCTGGGGGGTTCCTTTCGGTAATAGTATATCACACCAAGCACCCCTTTTGTTCTGTAACAATATGATACTGATTTTTGTAGCTTTTTTATATGTATTTCTAAAACATATGTCTAGTAAGCTCTAAGGTCCAATCCTCAAATCACATATACATTATATTTTACAGGGTTTAGAGATCCAAATATGAATATGGGACAATAATAAGACCCACAGTAGACGTAATAAAGAAATCTAATAGAATTAGCCTTAGCTATTCTGTCTTTTGTAATAACCTGAGATGGCAATTATTTTTGGCTTACATCAAGTTGCTGCAATTCAAATATTATTGAATTACAATATATGTTTAAATAAAAATGGTAAATCTTCAAGCTTATTATAAGAACAATATATTACTGAATTGAGCTAGATGCTAATACATAACAGCTTTCACTTTACATGCCATGTGATTTATATTTACATCTCAGGAGTGAATTCCACAATCAGTTTATATTAGTCAAAGCTAAAACAAAAAGTGTCCTAAATCTTCCCCTATGTCTCTCCCCTTTTTCAAAATGGGTGGGCAGTACTGAAAAGATTGTAGAGTTCACTTGAAGCATAAAAGCAAAAAAAAAAAAAAATAATAATAACTTTAAAAAGGGGAATATAAGAAAAAATATTTAAAAACCTATTAAGAAAACAAGGCAGGAGGAAAAGAATAGCAATAGCCATCAGGAATAATTGGTATCTAATAAACATGAGATACCCCACAAAGTTTTGCAAAAACAATTGTGCAATATTGGAATTTAAAAAATCAAAACACTCTTGAATAAGTACGTCATCCATCTCGTGTTCTTTGTTTTTGTCTGAAGAAATATAGGGACTAGGATTAGCTTTCCTAAATAAACTAATCCTATTTCAGGGAAATGTCATTTTCCCTATGAAAACACCTGTGTAACACTTCCAACTCTTGTACTGGAAAGTTTTCTCATTGTGTGCAGTGTTTACTTGTTCCTCAGCAGGGTCTGCTGATGCTAATGGACTCACAGCAGTGCCTCCTACTCCAGTTATTACAGGTCTAATTCAGTCATTAACATTTCATTAATGGACAGGCCTCCTAGTAGCCTGCAAGGCTGTGCGATATTGATGAGCTCCCTGCTCAAAGAAACACGTCTTTAAGGTGGACTGCTTTAGTTATGGAGTGTCTTAGTGAGGGTTGTGCAGAGAAAAAGAACATGGCTAGTTTTCTGAGGGCTGGCTAAAATTTTAGGTTAAAACAAGACAGAGATTAAAAAAGTTTCCTCCCTCACCCTCATGGGTTCCATAGAATTTTATAAATTCAGCACACATTTCATTCTAGAATGGGTGGTTAACTAATAATTTCCCCCCACTCCCAGAACAAAGTGCTTTGCATGTGCCCCTTGTTAGAAATCTCAAACTGGTTTTCCATAGCAATTTTTGTTGTTGTTTTGTATCTGGGAGTACCAACTTGAAGAAGTAGCTTAATGAAGATGTCATTTAACCTCTCCTTTCCCCACCACTGCTGGCACCGTAGAAACACATCCTGAACTTCATCCTTCCAGTCACCTTCTCCACTTTGCCCTCTCCATCCAAGCTTTGGTCCTAACCACCCAACAAAGCTTGGTTTTAGGGAAACCAGTGATTCCCCAGTTGTTATTTCAGCAGCGTTTAATACATACCCATAACTTATTTTTTTTCCTGGGTTCAATGATCCCACAATTTCTTGGTTTTCTTCTCATTCTACTAGCTGCACCTGTGCAGCTTTCTTTGCTGGTTCCTACTCTTCTGACCAACTACTGGTTGGAAGCTCTTCCTTTGTCTTCCATCCCTTGTTGATTGTTCAACCCAATAGCTTTAAGTGCCCTTTCTATGCAGATTTCCAAACCTAAATCTTTTGCCCCAACCTCATTTTCTGCTCCTGAGAAAGTTAAGTGGTTTTAATTCTAGCTTTGTCACTAACCTTCTATGCTACATTATTTAATCCAAATAACTTCCCTTAATTTTCTTTTCTATAAAATGAAGTTGTTAAACTATTAGATCTCTAAGGTCTCTTCAAGCCCTAAAATTCTATCACTAGGAATCTAAGCTTTGTATAAAGCAGGACAATCAGATCTAAGTGTATGAACTGTATCCCCAGTCCTCCTATTAAAAAAATTGTTATCTTCCTATGCAACTGAGAATTGAAATATATTGTATCATACAAATTTCTAATGCAAGTACTTTGTGAAAATTACTAATTTGATACCATAATTATGCTTGTAATGTAAAATTATTAAGTACAGCCATATTGCTTGTAACTGTACATAGAACTTATATTGTTGCAATAAAGCGTGTTTAAATTCCATTACATAACTTTATTGTATTTTTAATAGCATTCACAGTTTCAATAGAAGAGAAAGGAAGGAAGTAGTCAAAAGAGAATGATTGTGGGCACAGTAAGGTCTATTTTGATGCTTAAAAGTGATAAATCATTTCCTATAACTACCTCTAATTTTTTTAAGGTCAATGTTACTTTTTTTATGTTAAGCATGGCGACTAGTAGAAACAGGATTAGGGTTGAGTCATTTCAAAAAACATTGAATAAAGTCACCCATAAAAACTTATTCTATGAGATCTTATTTCTACTTCATTAATGGGACTTTATTTTTTTTAATTTATTTGGTATGATATTTTTAGACACTTTAATTTTGTGACTTCTAGAACCATGCTCTTCAGATTTAGGCATAAATATGAAAAGTTCTGATGTTTAAATGATGGAGCAAAATATGAGGAAGGTAAAGATTTTTTACAATTGCATAACAATAATCCAAGGTAAATGGGTATGTTTCCTACAAAAAACTGAAATGGTAAGTGAGTTAAAGATGTAGATGTTGCTCATTTAATACCAGAGAAATATGAATAAATTCTAGGTCAATGGCCAAAGCTTTATTAAAACACGTAGATCTAGTGTATTTTTCTGTATTTGAATATAACAAAGACATAAGATATGAATTTTAAAAGATGAGTTAAGTAAAGACAGTAAAAGGCTGCTAAAATATCACAATTTTCTTCTTTGTAGATGATCATCTGACTTTTCTTTGATTTTCTCATCATTTAAAAGATTTCATTCCTTTAAAACAACAGGATTCCCTAGTCTTCTAAGATACAAATGTGTCACAATTGAAGGATGAAAATATTTGTTTCACTTATTTATTTAGTTTTGTAACTTATATTGGAAAACATGTACAAATTTTAATTAAAATTATGCTAACTGTTGTTTATAATAATTTAAATCAAGGTTACTGCAGCAAAAAGAAAAATGATGGTTTATTTCCTCAATAAAAATAATAATATGTGTCCATGGCTCAAGCTACATCTGTAATACAAATCTCTAAGATTTGATATTCTTTCTGAAGGCTCATAATTTTACTTCTATCTAGTCACTTGAACTATATTATACCTTGATGCATTTTTCTTTCTTCTTATAGTTCCTTGTAATGAACCTTCAAAATAACCAAGACTGCTCTGCCATGTGTGTGTTTTGACAAGTGTCTAGATCTAATATCTGGCAAAGCGCTTTTGCATGAGTGGCATGAATAGGGTATGCAAGTGAATCACAAGGAATGCTCAGTTGTCTCTGTCAGTTAGTTTGATTCAGTGGTACACTCCCTTCCTACTATGATTCTCACTAATCTATATTTTCAACAATTGTATAAAAACCATAATCCCTCTGCCCAGGAGTTGGTGTTCTTATCTCCGTCACACATAAGGCTTTTGGTGTAGACACGCTGAACTTGTGTAGATGCTCCAGATTATTCTCCTATGTCAATGCCATTCCAAACTCTAGAGGAATGAATATTACACACTGGTCACTTTGCAAGTTGTATTTTAGTACTTAAGAAAAGTGTGAACAATTGTTGAATAGATTTTTACTAACACAGTGCTTTTCTATTGCTGGTCTTCTAGTTTAGAAATGTGACTTTATCGTGTTCTGCAGAAAGCAATTGGTCTCCCATTTTTTCTCAGTCTACTTTTTCAGATTAATATCATCAATTCCCTGTCACTCATAATATGATTCAGCTACATTGTACTATTAGCCGTGTCTAGAATTTTAATATTCTCTCTCCATGCCTGGTCATGGACCTGTAGTTAACTTGCAACTCTGTTTGAAATACTCATGTCTGTTTGACAAGCTCTTACTCATACTTTAAGCCAAGATGTTAGTTTTCCCTACCACCCTTTATCTCTTCTGTGGTCCCAAAGCATTGAGTATACCCTCTCTTTAAGTTTCAAGTTATTCAAAGCATTGTATTAGGATCAATAGGTACTTCCCCAACTAAACTAAGAAACACAGTTAAAGATTAAGGGCATTTTTTAAACCTTTGTGTGCCCAATGACCAGAATATTGTCTAATAAGTAGTAGAAGTTAGAGATATATTGGTTGTTATGAAACATTGTTTATTTATTGATTAAACTGGGCCTCTAGTAAATCTTAGTGTTATACCTAACATGTGTTCATCAAAATTCATATGTTGACCCCCCCAACCCCAAAGTGATGGTATTTGGAAATGGGGCCTTTGGTAGGTAATTAGGTTTAGATAAGCTCATAAGAAAGGAGGCCTTATTATGGGATGGGATTAGTACCCTAATAAGAAGAGAAATCAGGCAACTTGCTTTACCCTCTGTCTCCATTATATGAGGATGCGATGAGACAGTGGCAGTCTGCCAACCAGGAAAAGAACTTGCACCAAAGTTGGAACATTCTGTCACACTATCTCAAAGTTCCAGGTATCAGAATTGTGATAAAAATTAAATGCTGTTGTTTAAGTCATCCAGTCTGTGAACTTTCATTATGACAGCCCACTCATGCTAATGCATTTAGTATCCTCTCCTTTTTCTCTAAAAAAAACACTCTTCTTATATTTCAATAGCCAGAGTTAAGTGTCAGGAAATATAACCAATTCTGGGTAGGAGTAAATTATAAAACTCTACTTTTTAAAACATTTTTATTTATTTATTCTTAGAGAGAGGGGAAGGAAGGGAGAAAAAGAGCAAGAGAAACATGGATAGGCTGCCTCTCACATGCACACTGACCTGGAACAAGGCCTGGGACCAGACCTGCAACCCAGGCATGCACCCTGACCAAGAATCAAATCAGCAACCTTTCACCTTGCAAGATGACACCCAGCCAACTGAGCCACACTGGTCATGGAAAAACTCTACTTTTTTTTGATTGTATAATTGAAATTGTTCACAAATACCTTTAACTTCTCTAATTAATTTTTTCCCACTTTTATAGATTTTTTTGTGCTATAAACCTTTATTTGGGTATAAAACATAATACAAAAACAGTTATCTCAAAATTTTGCCAATGTGGATTTAACCATTAATGTTTTTGACATCAATGTTGTATTTTGTGTGGGAGTCAGTTTTTCATAATGGAAGGAAAGTTTCTCACCTGTTACTCATAAGGAAATC
Organism: Tonatia bakeri; assembly: GCA_004024845.1. Classification (NCBI taxonomy): domain Eukaryota; kingdom Metazoa; phylum Chordata; class Mammalia; order Chiroptera; family Phyllostomidae; genus Tonatia; species Tonatia bakeri. The sequence goes on along the minus strand of PVIA01003194.1, from coordinate 106,534 downwards.
ATTGGGGTTTACTGGGTGGTCCAGTATTATTTGCAATTAAAAACAAAATTCTTCTTATCTGCTATGGGCTATGAACTTGTGCCTGAGGGATGAGGGTTGATTTTACCTTTATCATAGTCACTTTGTAACACTGAAAATGTTATTAGTGGTCATAAAAATTACCTAATTCTGTCTGTGTAGATTATTTAATTAAATGCCCCCCTAGCCAGAAATTCTGCAGTTTAACTGTATGCTGTGTGAGAAAATTTTTCTTTTTATTTGGTCTATATTTATTGCCCTTTAAATTCACGAAGGTCCCTTCGCTCTCATATTCCACACCGTGGTAAGTAGTAGGGAATGATCAACTGTCATTTGACTCTGAAGGTTTTCTCAGCTCTTCACATACAACTAGTCTCTTCCCAAAATACAGGTTCTTTCATTTTGTATGTTAAAATATAGAATATATCTCCTCTCCTCCCCCAAACCTTTTTAATGTTTTCTTTACTCTCTCAGTTATGTTTGATATATTCTTCACAGTCCTCTAGAGATACCATAGGTCTAAGTAAATGTCTTCCACAAAACATTGGGAAATAATCATCCAGGAAGTTGTAATCCTGAGAGCTATGATATAGACCCCACAGAGGAAATGGACACGATACCCTGTTTATCACCTCAGCTGTTCCTGGAAGGAGTTAGGGTGAACAGGTGAAGTCAGTCAGGTGTTAGGATTTCCTGTTTGATTCTCACATGGGTGTTTCTCCAGATTCCCTGCTGCATGACCAGTGCGTTCTATTCTTGTCTAGTATATGATAGCGTACTTGCTTAAGTTTTGCCCTCACAAATGGTTAAACAAAAAACAAAAGTCAAGAGCAGAGGGGAAGAATATTGATTAGATAAAACAGTCTTGCTTCTTAAAAATAGTTGAACATTTATATTTTTGACACACTGATAAGCATTCATATTCATAGGATGCAAGAGAAAGAGTAAACTATATTTATTTAAAATGCTAGACAATTTTTCAGAGTGATATTATCCATTTGTGCAGCTATTTTTGGATCCTAGGAAATAATTTGTGGACCTATTTCAATGGCTTATATACAAATATTTGAAATAATAGAAAAATTAACCTACGAAAAGGCATGCTTTCCCAGAATCACGGGAGTCTTACTTAACGCAGCTTGGTAGCGAAAATCTCATTCCCTGGTGCCAAACTGCCTGGGTTGAAAGCCAGGCCTTACTTAGATTGTGATATTGAGCAAGTCATTTAGCTGTTCTGTTTCTCAATTTTTCAATTTTAAAAAGTTGATTTTAATATCACTTACCTTACTGAATATGAGGATGAAAACATATGTTAATATTAATAATTTGTTTAAAGTACTATCTGGCACAGGCCAAAACTGTGTGTTCATTAAAATACCAAAGTGTTGATTTGAAAAACTCAGAGTATAAATCTTTGAAATGCTGTATGTTAGCTATTGCTGCATAACAAACATCCAGAAACTTTAGTAACTTAATTGTTTGTTGTTTCTTACATATCTATAGGTAGGCTAAGAACTCTGTACATCTCCGTTGGTATCTTCTGGTCTCTGCCAAGGTCCTACATGCATCTACTATCAGCTGTCCAGGAGTCAAGGGGCTGCTTGATCTAGGAGTTTTCTGGCACTGATAATTGAACTCTGCCCCACCCAGCCTATCATCCTCTACATCTCCTGACCTGGCAGGCTTCCAAGGGAGTAAGTAGACAAATACAGGCAGCTTTGTAGGCTTCTGATTTTATGAAACCTGATAACATCCAGCAAAAGCAAATCCCGTGTCTATACCCAGACTCAAGGAATGGGCAAATGAACACCAAATCTTTCAGAGGAGTTGCAAAGTGTATGGATGTAAATATGGGTAAAGTGTTCAGACCATCACTGCTATCAGTCAGCCACAGCTATACACTCAATACCTAGGGGGTTAAGAAATACAATTCAGTGCAATGATTCTACAGTCCTTCAATATCTCACAAATTTAATTGTACTTCCTACCCATGAACATTCACTCCTTAACTCTCTTAGGTTTGGAACTTTGACAAAAAAAGAAAAAGCAGAAAACAAAAGAAAATGTATGTGGAATTGGTAAGAGTTACAAAACAAAGTAGTATTTTTCTTTTTGTTCAGAAGTGAAAGGGTGGAATTGCTTAGGAGAAAACAATTCCTCTCATATCACTTTTACACACTACAATAATAATACATATACCAGAAGCACTAAACCCAATAAAAACATAACAGTCACTTAATCATTTACCAAGACTGTCTCTTTGGATTATCCCATCTCATTAAATTTTTCAATATTGCTTTTAATAGTACCTTTGTGATTTATAAGTCTGATTTCTTATGTCTCAGATGGTCAGAGGGCTACAATACCCTATTTGGTTTACCAATTACACTAACTGGATAAATGCAAGCGTAGATGGATGGTTTTGTGGGATTCTGAAATTGTTATTTAAGTCACTTGTATCTGGGTTTACTTTGATGCAATATTTCTTATTTAAAATTCCAGAAAGCTGTGGTTTACTGGATATTATTAGGATGTCTTACATTTCGTTTCAATCTTTTTCTAGACTCTTTACTCACAGTTTCTTGTTTTAATTTATTTTTGAAAGTTTTACATTTCTTCAGTTATTCAGATGTCATCCTCTAAGTATACCTTTCCTGATTGTGCTCCAGCGTACGTCGCACCATCTCTTCTCTGTGGAGCGAGTCAGGCTTCCCCATATTGACGGTGAAGCATCACCTACTTGCACGAAAACTAGGAGTAGTTCTGCGATTCCCTTTGAGCTGCACCTATAAACATATTGAGCAGGGCCATTTAGCAGCAGGTTCCAGCCTTTAACTCTCTCATTCAGAAGCAATAACAACACATTTGGAAGATAAAGAGTTTAATTTCCAAAGACTTGCCTGCCTCCCAGTCTTCTTGGTTTAGGATTTGCCAAAACCCTACTTGCAATTTTGAATGTAATGTTCAGCACAACTGGTGTTCAATAACAAAAATAACTAAATATATATGTGTAGGTACATATATATTCACACATATGGCTTTAAGATAAGAAAGGTAATGCTAAGATAAAATTGAAGTTTATGAAAATCATCATTTTGAATTAAGTCAAAACTTCTTAGTTAAAATTACAAGAGTGTTTGTTACAAAATGTCAGGAAAAACCAGGCTGGAAAGAGGTCAGGGATCAGCGACTAAATTGGATTTTTGTCCCCGTGGCTTGTCAGTATTTAAACATGGGAAAGCGGAGTCTAGTTTCAAAACTAGTGTTTCAAGTGAAATCTTTTCTGTCCTCATAAGAGTGGTTATTTTTGCTATTCTACTACTCTTACTGTAATGCACTTAAGTTTTGTACTCTGTAACATAGTATTTTGCACATTGAAAAATAAGAAAAAATATTCTCATTCTAGGCTCAGCTAGAATGCGTTTAGAGAGCATATTCAAACCTGGCACAGACTTAGCACTAACAGTTTCCTTTTTTCATGCGAGCCCTCTCAGGAGAAATGCAAATGGCAATGGCTACAGCAGCAGTTGGAGCTAATGTACTGATGGCTGCGGGAACCATTACAACAGCGAGCCCCTCAGCTAGAACATTCCAATCAAAGACCATTTCTAGAGAAAAATGGGCGTTTCAGGGAAAACAATTATTAGACAGGAACTGGATTATATCCATTGTAGAACAAAGAAGAAAATATACTAATTAAATAGTGGTGTGTCTTTCCTTCAGAAAACTTAACACAATTATATTAATGTGTGTGTACATACATGGTATGTACATACAAACAGCATAAAAACACATATCAAGAATATATATATATATATATATATATATATTCTCTGTGATTCTCTTTCCTTATCTGAAGAAAATGGGAATTTAATTATGACTATCCCACAGAGTTATTGTGTAGATTAAATGAGTTAATACTTCAGTTTGAGAATGCCCACCAGTGTCTGGCATAGAATAATTACTCAATAAATATTTGCTATTCTAATTTTTACTTTGAACATCTTCCTTATTTATTTTTATGTTAGGCAGCAGTTACAAATAAATGGCAGGAGGAAGGGAGCCACTTCCCTTGTTGACCTAGTTGAAATGGTTTCAGTTAATTGCCCCTGTTAGCAAAATTCCAAATGCAGTATGGCCAAAATATCAGTCAATCAAAATAGAATCCCTCCCCTATGCTAATACAACCACGCCTGTACTTAAGCAGATTCAGGAGACTCAAGTCTTTCTCGCCTCCTCAGGCAGGCCTGGTCTCTCTCTTGAGGATATACTAATAAAAATCCTGTTCCTCCACTTCCATCTTGCTGCTCTTTAATTCCTTACTGTGCTGGTGAGAAGAAGCAAGCTCCAGTAACATATTGAAATTATAAAATAAAATTAAGATTTGATCATAATTCTATATCTAATTAAATCTTGCAATCCTTTAAGTACTAATTTCACTTAAAACTTTAAAAACTGAATTTATAAATCAAACCAAATCAATACCAAAAATAGTTCCACACCTGGAAAAACATGTAAATAAACATATTTTTCCCTCATGTAGCCATAATAATAATAATAACTAATTCATTGGGCTATAAGTGCTTGTTTGTTTTGGCTTTTAATCAATCATTATATGTTAAAGATATAGAAAACAGTATTTTTTGGCTCATTTCAATTATATTTTCAAACTTAATACTGTGTAGCAACCATCATTCTCATAAATCCATTAAGAAATTAATTATGAAATTAGTTATTTTATCATTGTTGCAGTTACCCCATTTTAAACAGTGTTTTGATTGTAATTCAATGAAGGAATACCCAAAGTTTTGCCAGATGTCAGTTTAATATAAGTGACACCAACAATAGAAGAAGAGAGCTCAGCTCAGCTATTGTTGCAAATGATGAGGGGAAAGCTAATGGGACAACTATTCCAAAAGAAATCAACCAGGAAAGGACTGTTATTTGTTCTTGCACAGATTTACAATACAAAGGCAGCTGATTAGAAACTAGGCTATGAGAATTCTGTGACACACTTTTAAAAGACAAACCTTTCTTCAAAATAAATGTTTTCCAGTGATCTGTATGAAAGATAATATCACAGAAACATTAACTCTCAAATTTTACAACAATAACCATTGTAATATACCCAAAATTCTTTTTTTTAGATTTATGCTTATATTTAAAGGCATACATTTGTTATCCGATATTTGTAAAATATCTTTATTTTACCTAAATATTCTCCTAGAAGTTGACAGAAGTTTGAATTTTATATCATGCACAGGTATAATATCACAATCAAAACAATCATCAAATTTATATTAAAACTGTAGCTATATTTTGTATATATATTTTTCCTGTAATTTTAGTTTCCATCAGTTTGTCTCAGTTACCCTGTCCCTTTATCTCACCATAATGCACTGTAAGAAACTGTCTTTGGTAGAACAGCTTCATCTCTTACAGTAAAAAATAAAAATATATATTTCTAACTATATGTACTTAAGAATATGTTGTGGTAAGTATAATGGCATAACAAATTACCCCAATCTTAGTGTTCTAAGACAATCACATGTGCTCACTCAGGAATTTGCACTGGCAGAACTGTCAAGCATGGCTTGTTTCTGTCTGCTCCTAGAACTCTGGTTTCTCAGTAGGAAAATTCAGATTGGTTGAAGGAATCATGTGAAGGCTCACACATTCATTCACATAAACAATTGGTATTCAATGTTGACTGGCAGTTGGGTGATTTGGACTCAAATTCTCTCCATATGAGGAGGTCTCTTAGCATGTGTTAACTTGGGCTTCTTCTTAACATAGTGATTGAATTTCAGGGTTAAGTGTCTGGAAGAGAGGGAGTAAGGTAGAGACCAGATTTCCCATTAGGATCTACTCTTGGAATTCACAAAACATCCTTCCCTGCATAATATTTCTAAGGACAATCACCAAGGTCAACTCAATTTCAAGAGGAGGGGAAATAGATAACATTTTCTAGTAGGGGAGAGGCAAGGTTCTAGATAACCATGTGGGATAGGAAATAGTGTTGTGGCCATTTTTTTAAAATACAATCTGCCACTGTGAATTTAGTTTTCTAGGGAAAATGTGACAGTGAATAATTCTTTATAGGTAATATCAAATTCTTACTATTTATGAAGCTAGGGTCCTAGCCAGTCTAGCTTTCCTGATATGCACATAATTCAACAACTTTAATTAAACATTTATGAAGAATAAGACATTGTGCTACATGATTTAGAAAATGCAAGAATTCACTGTTTAATTAGAGGGAAACATGTATGTAAATAAGTATAACATCAAGGATTGATTTAGGTAAGAATAGGGAAAAAAGATCAACTCTGAGAATCTAGAGGACGTTTATCCTGACATGCACTTGATGCTTAGGTAGGTAGGACTGTCTGGGCAGAGAGAAAAACTGATATTTCTGCTAAAGAAAAGAGCTTGAGGAAAGGGAACAAAGTGAGAAGCAATGTTGTTTTCAGGTAACACCTAGTAGTCTGCTATTACAGATGGAGAGGAGATACTGAAAAGACAACCATAAAGTTTGGACTAGATCGTGGAGGTCTTAACTCTCTATGAACAAGGGAGCAAGTAAGATTAGTTGTGAGAAGGAAAATGACATAATCAAAATTAAGCTTTAATGAGGATCCTTTTGTAGAACTATTTAGCTAGGGGAGACACAGGCCTTAAATACGTAGAAAGCCAGATATTTCTCCAGCAACATGAGTTTACTTAGAACAACAAAGAACTGCAATCTGGAACACCTGGTCTAATGTGACGCTTCAGCAAGTACAGAGGACAAAGGAAAGGATGTTCTTTTAGAGAGAGCACCTGTAAACAAAGAATCCATTGGAGGAAACTTTTGAATTTGCAGAGTAGTGGCTTTTCACTGGTTGAGTAGTAACAGTCTTTCATTGCTGAATGGTTGCCTGGCCAGAAGAGCCTTCTTCTGCCTGCTGGGGTAGTAGAGTAGAACATTTTGTAGGAGAAGGAAAGTACATCTCTCCCTGTCTGAGGTCACTGACTGAGTGACAGGCCTGAGAACTTTCCATATCAGCCCTTACAACTCCAATTTAAATGAAGTTTTTTTCCATCAATGTCCACACAAGAAGTGACAAGGAGGTAATTGGTAAGATGTGGTTAAACATAAGACAAGCAGCAATAAAAACCTGGATTAGAATAATGCAGCGGTCCCTGAAAGACAGTATAGGTATAAGAGGCTTTTCAAAAGTAGAAATTACTGGACAGGATGCATAATTTATGGGCAAAAATTGTATATTGATTATGATGAACAGATAAATCCTTATTTTTAAACCAAGGATAACTGGAGCTGGTAAGGATAATAATAGTTAAGAACATAAGAAATATGAAGGGGTTTGAAGAAATTAGGTCATTTTTAGATAAGTGGATTTTACATAAGTTTCAAGTATCAATTAATTCATAGTTTCTATTAGATAGGTGGCCATCTGGAGCTTAGAAAAGTCTGAATAAAGAAGAAAATCAGTATTAAGCAAAACATGGTCATGACTGAAATTACCTGGTGAAAGAGAGGGAAAACAGAGAAAAGCATCTAGACTTCAATCTTACTGGGCTCCGCTGATGACATAAAGAGAGAAGAAGAGAAGGCAGTAAGTGAGCAGCCGAGATGAGACCCAGAAACCACCCAGAAGATAGGGAGAAAGAGCAGAGCACATTCTTGTTATGGAGGGAGTCACTGGTGTCAGCCTGACGGAGGTGAGTCTACACGAGAACGGAGAGGTGCTTTCCAGCTTCTGGGAGGTTACATTTTCCTTTCCCTCTAGCAGTGGTTCTCAACCGGGAATGGTTTCCCCTCCTCCCCAGGGCATTTGGTAATCTCTTGAGACATTACTGAAAGTGACAATTTGGGGGTGCTACCAGCCTCTAGTGGGTAGAGGCAAGGGAGGCTGCTAAACAACCACAGAACACTGGGTACATCCACAACAAATGATGTTGAGAAAATTTGCTGTAGGTCACCTTGAGTACAGTTAACCCTGAAACCGAGATTTCTGTCCCGTTTGAAATTCTCCATCCCTTTTCAAATTACAAAGGGAGAGGCCTCAGAATGCCAAGAATTTTATGGTATCCTATAAATTTAAAAGTAGGTCCAAGGCTTATTTTTTTTTCCTTCCAGACTAAGTAGTAGCAACAATTCTATGTGTTTCCAACATTAAATGTCAGGTCTGTTTAGGAATCATGAATCAGGTTGTATTTATCTTGTCTAATCCAATATGGATTTTTCAGTGCACAGCTGGAAAGCTGATCTGCTGTAGTCTTGTATATTATAGGTTAATTTTTTTATTTAAGTAATTTAAAAGTTTCTTAAATTAAATATCTTAAATATCTTAAAGTCTATTTGCTGAGTTCTATGAATAAAATATACAAAAGAGAAAAATATATATTTTTTTCCCATTTTGTTCTCCAGGGCAGTTATATTTTTAGAGTAATAAAAAAAATGTGGGAAAAAATCCATCATGAGAGAACCTGATGTTTTGATAACAGTGTTTTTTTCTCTAAATGCATATCTTAAAAGTAATTTCTGACATGTGCAGTTCTTCTCTCGACACTGACCGATTTTTAAAGGGTGTAATATCGCTTGTTTCATCTTCACATGAAGCAAACTTTTTAAATTTACTACCTACACAGTCAAATATCTTTCAGAGGATGTTGATTTATTTATGTAAAAAGCAAGATAATATAAAGTGGCACTGGGGAATTATTTCCCTTCTGCCCTGGGCCTTTGAATCATAGACTACATCATGGTGCTCAGCTGTTGACTCTGGACAGAATCCAGACCAGAACAGTACTGTGGAAGGTGCCAGAAAGATACACCGCCCTATAGCAAATGAAGTAAGAGTTATCTTCTCTGCAAACTCAAGAGGATAACAGAGTGATTTGTATTGCAGTTGATATGCAGAACATTCATCTTTAATTTCCAGTGTCAGTCAGGGGAACTTTTTATTACTCCTGGCCCATAGTTCTCCTAGGAAGGGACAGGAAGAAAGACTTGTAGGGAACTCTTATGCCATCTTTGCTGACTGAATCCTAACACATTTGAGCACACAATACTGATTTCTTCAATTAGCATTGCTTAGTCATCCTTTCTGAGACAGTCAAGGATTATAGCAAAGAAAAACATAAACCACTGTTCTGATTGTCCTTTTAGTAGCATCCTGCTAGCATCCTGCTAGCGAGACTGCACAGGTAATAAAGCCGGTGTGCTCTTTGTTTTCTGTGGTGCGACCAGCGGTGCACTGCCATTTCCAGAGCTGTTCACAGCTTCAACAGCCAGTGTAGCTGTTGTTTGCTGTATTAGCTTCCCAGGGCTGGAGAAGTTGCCAGGTACTGCAGCTGTGCATGAGTATGGAGTATCATTTTACGGCAGAGACTTTGCATGAAATTTTGTGGAAATTTTATAATGGAGAAATATTTGGCACTTTGAGAAGAAATAATTTGTTTTTAATTTTCTTGACAGAGTTCCCTCATGACAATAAATTGCCCATAAAACCACCTATGTGGGGTTCAAGTCATTCTAAGTCTCAGTTCTTTGAAAGGTTATCATAGCCATTTTATTAAAATGTATACTCCTCCCTGGTTTATTGATCTGACAAGAAACAGTAAATAAACTGTTGAGTTTACTCTATGTTAAATCAAATGAAAAATTAAAAAAAATTCAATTACTGAATTCCCAAGTAAGTCTAAGAAACCCACCACCCATGGTTGAAACATGATTTATTTTGGAAAGATGAATCTTAGCATTTATTTTGGACCTGAAAAATAAATAACAACATAAAATTAAGCAAAAAAACATAAAGAGATTTTTTTTGGAGGTTTTTATCAAAACTTGGATGTATAAATGCTAAGTTCAGAATAAAATAATGACCTGGAAAGATACTATCATTGCTAATAATTTTCAAGCCCTAGGAAGATTAAAAATAAAGACTGTTTTACAATTTAAGAAAAGTAACAATTTAGAAGAGCTCTCTCCTGGATTATTGAAATATAGTTCACTTCTTAGAATCCCCCACCCCATTTTACTAAGTATGACATTTACCCCATTTATTAAGTATGGCATTAAAAAATATGCTCTTTATCTAAAGCATCTTTATATTTTTGCTAAGATTTCAAGCTCAGATTATACAAGGGAATAAGTTTATATAGGTATTTGGTACATCTCATGTGCTCAGTAAATTGTGGTAATTGTTAATTGTTCTTTTTTAATATTGTATTTATTTATTTTTAAAGAGAAGGGGAGGGAAGAAGAGAGGGAGAGAAACATCAGTGTGTGGTTGCCTCTCATACGCCCCCTACTGGGGACCAGGCTGCCACCCAGGCATGTGCCCTGACTGGGAATCAAACCGGCAACCTTTTGGTTTGCAGGCTGGCACTCAATCCACTGATCCACACCAGCCAGGACTAATTTTTCTTTGTAGAACATTGATAACAACTACTATGAAAAGCTACTGTTGAATAAAGCTTTTACTATTCATGTTTATTAACTATTCATGTTAAGTTAAATTCTGCTGTGATTCCCATACAAATACAATACTCCTCTTCATTCTCCACTTCCACATAAATAAATGGATTTACTTTGGGCGGATAAAATTGGTTACGTACTTACTGACACATAAATTGTACATTTATCTAAAAACACACATGAGTGTAGTCTTATTTTCTTCATCTAAGACACCTATAAATTGATGGATACTTGTTGTAATATTGCGATAGGAAATATGTATTTGGTCTTCATCCCCATTTCTGACATAGAGCTCATAAAACCCTTGAAATTTCCTAAGTGATAACAGTAACAAAAATGTATTTTGTTATATTAATGAGGTGACTTTTGAACCTAAAGTTGGATGCTGGTTACCAAGCAAATCAACCACGTGATTCCAGACTTAGAACTTTCAGTCCTACCTCCTGACTTCCTGGAAGAGGAGAGGGGCTGGGGATTGAATAAATCTCTAATAAATCAACAGTTAATGATTATATTAATCATGACTGTGTAATAATGCCTCCATATAAACACAAAATGTTGGGGTACAGAGAGCTTCTAGACTGGTGAACCAGACCACTTCCACGTGCCAGAGTGCAGGGTCCCAAACCCCATGTGGACAGAAGCTTCTGTGTTTGGGACTTCACTCTGTGCATCTGTTCATTTAGCTATCTTATATCATTCAGTATTCTTTGTAATAAACCAATACTTTAGTGAGTAAAGAGTTTCAGTCCTGGCTGGTATGGGTCAGTGACTGAGTGCCAGCCTATGAACCAAAGGGTCCCTGTTCAATTCCCAGTCAGGGCACATGCCTGGCTTGAGGGCTAGGTCCCCAACTGGGGGTATGAAAGAGGCAATTGGTCAATGTATCTCTCACATGTTGATGTTTCTCTCCCTCTCTTTCTCCATCCTTTCCTTTCTCTCTAAAATTAAATAAACACAATCTTAAAAAAAAGGTTTCTCAAGTTCTGCTCTAGCACATTAATTAAACTAAAAGAGGAGGTCCTGAGAACCTCTGATGGACATGCAGTAGGTTAGGAGCACAGGTAACAAGCAGGGCTAGAGGTTGGCATCTGAAGTAGAGAACAGCCTTTCAGGACTGAGCTCTTAACCTGTGGGATATGATGTATCCCAGTAGACAGTGTCAGAATTGAGTTGAATTGTAGGACACTAAGTTGGTGTAGGAGAAATTGCTTAGTGATGGGAAAAAAACCACACACATACACATTGGAAACTGGTACCAGCATATCATACTTGCAATATTTGCAATGATTGTTATTTAACACAAGTTCATAAGATCATTTGCAATACACCATTTGTGAATTTTTCAAGTTGGAATCTAAAAAACTCAAAAGTAACCATAGATGGTAATGTCTGCAGACATTATTGGGTATTACAACTTGGGAGTGTTGCTGGCATCTAATGGATAGAATGGATATCTGAAGAAATGGAAAAGCTAGAGAAAGACAAAGGGCAAAAATTTTAAGCAATCCAATGGTGATAAGCATAGACAATCTTTACCTCTTTTATATCCCCTTAATCAAAAATTATGTCTAATGAAACTAAATTTCAAAATTCGTATTTAAAGTGTTCTCTAGTTGAAGTTATTTGGGAAAGATGTAGTTGTGGCTTGGTAAATTCCTTCAGACCATATTAAAGTTAGCAATTCTCTTCTGTCCTATTGTAAAAGACTAACAGCCAGAGAGGTTGGATCCAAAAAGCCATTGCAAAGTAGCTGTTTAGATTTACAAGTAATTTTTCCTTTAACAATATTTGTTATTGAAATCCACTATTTGTTAAGTACTATGCTTGATGTGGGAGATATAAAGATACATTACATAGAATTCTTGCTCTAAAGAAATTCATGATCTTGTCAAATAACACAAACATCAACAGATTGAGAAAATTAAATTTACCAGAATCCACATGTTGAGGGGTAAGGTGTGCCAGCTTGGCAGGGCTGCTTCATACAAGAGAGGTTAGAGTGATGAAATCAAACACCCTTTCACTCTGATATCTATCTCTTCACAACTGGGCAGGGCACTTAGTAGAAAGGCAGATGGTGGAAGGAGTTGAGGCAGAATATCTCAATATAATGTTGAAGGGGAGAAGGGAATGATAAAATGCATTCCTTTTTGGAGCCCTTACATCCTCAAAATAGTTACTAAACTTACAAAAAGCTAAATATATCTGGATACCTACTGAAAGACATGACACAGATTCTTAAGTTTAAACTTTGAAACTAAGAGTGACACAAGATGACAGGGAAGGCTTCGGGAGAGAGGTGATGCCTGATATGAGTCTTAAAGATAAGCAAGATTTTTTAGAGCTAGATTAGATATTCTAAACAGAGAAGTAGGAAGGGAGAAAATAGCCTATAAAGATTGGGTAGGTACAATTTGTTTCCAGCAGGAAGAGTTGTGGAGATATCATAAGTGGTCTTATGTATATTGTTAGGGGGCTTGAATTTGATCTCTCTGGCTGTAGGAGATGCTGAAACCTTTTAAACAAAGGATTGATTTGTTTTTATGGTAGGCATAGGCTCACAGTTCAGCTCACAACACTTGTGTGAGCCATATATGCCTGAAGCCTAGGACTGGTGATGGTAAATCAATCAAAGGCAGCAAAAAGACATCTTGATTTCAACAAATCTCATCATCCCCCAAAGGCCTTAATAAGTCCCTGTCATCAAAGTCATTCCAGCAGCTGTGTTGGATAAACCATGTGTCTATGGCAGAAAGTTTTGCAGTTTGACAGCAGTCTTCCTTACTCTGCAATAGGATGGGTACACTTAAATGTACCATTCTCCTCTCCCCTACCACATTTTTGGTAATATGAATGGGAAAAGTTCCAGCAGCTTCAGACATAGCCACAGTCAATCAAGGGCTAGTAGATTTGAATGGTACCAAGTAAAGGTCCTGGAAATGAGTTGTGAGAAACAGGCTCTTCTGCTACTGGCTCCCTTGTGCAGTCCAAAAAGTTCTGTGTGATAACCGGAAGAACTGGACTGTTCTCTCATATCTACTAGTACTGCCTGAAGAACCTTGATTGGTTATTTTCTAGGGTGACACATGTGGCTGTGTGGTTACATGTGTACTTATATTTTTCCTGCTAATATTAGGGAAATTGACAAGAAGTAAAACATGCATTATGTTTTCTATTTTCTCTCTTTTTAACAATAACTGATTTCCTTACCATTATGGTGTTATATTCCAAGAGCTAACTAATGTGTGTGTGTAAGTGTATGTGTTTGTGAGTATGTATGTGTATGAAAGGAGAGTTAACTTTCCCATAGACCAGAACAGCAAAGCCATGGTCTATGGGAGAAATGGGCTTGAGTAGAGGGAGTTGCTGGCAGAGATGACTGGCTGAAAACTGGCTGATGTGGATGTGTCTGAATGAGGGGGGAATAGTAGATGTATTGATGTTCTCCTTTGTCATCAAGCTTTTTCCTAATATGCAAGGATTTAATCTGTTTTATTTCTATATTCCCAATTCTAGTATAAAGTTCAATAATAGAAAATGAATTAATAGACCTACTTTGTAGTCTGAATGCTTGTGTCCCCCAAAATTTATATATTGAAATCTTAACCCCAAAATATGATAGTATTAGGAGGAGGAGCCTTTGGGATGTAGATAGGTTAATTGGGCAGAGCCTTCAGTAATGGGAAATATCCTTTTAAAAGACACACTGGAGATCCCTCACCCATTTCCACCTGTGAGAGCACAGGGAGAAGGTATCAGCTATGAATCAAGAAGTGGGCTCTCACCAGGACACAGCATGCTGGCACCTTGAGAGCCTTTAGAACTGTGAGAGATAAATTTCTGTTATTATTAACCACTCAGCTTCTATGGACTGCATAGTCAGGTTTTCTGTTATTGTTGTTACTCTTGCCACATGCTTCCAGTTGGGTTCAGCCAACTGGGGATGTATGAGAGAGCTACGGGCAGGATATAAGAGGTTGGAAAGGGAATATTAGTTATTTTCCCACTGCGTATCTCGGGTGGATCCTCTTCCATGTTTCCATCTTTTACTGAACTCCAATAATATTGTCCCTTCCTTTTCTCCTTCAAGTGTCTCATTGTTGAAATGCACCACAGTGCCTCAAATATCTCTAACTGGTTTCTGTAATCCGGGTCTTTTTATTAAATTGTTTTATGCTAATCCACTTAAAATGCACAGTATGTTTCTTACTGAAAACCCAATTGACAGAGAAGGGAATTCTAAACCATGAAAAAGAAGAGAAGGCATATGTGACAGATCCTCAGGAAAGAACTTCAAACTCAGTAGAAAACACTTCACTATGCCTATAGTGAGAATCAGCATAATTGATTGTGATAAATTACTCTCCTAACTGATACAACCAGCACATATCCCTAAGTCTGTCCATTTATGTAAAATGAATAGGAATATTTTCCCAACTGTCTGCAATTATCCCTCTATTTCCCTCTACTTTTAATTCCATGAATCCAAGGAGAGCAATGGGAGCACACTGGGCTGCAGGAGGGACAGGATGGAGTCGGTGCTTTTCAGCAGCTCTGCACTGCATCCACTTCCAACACCAACTCTGAAAGCTTGGTATAGACAGGGCATAAGGAAATACAATCAGTGTAAACAAATCCCAGATGAAAGTGAGTGCTTCCTGATTATTAGCAAACTTAAAAAGGGGGGAAAAAGAAAACCTTTAATAGCTCAAAATTGGCTTAATGCAAAATATTAACAGACCACAAAATGCATTCTCTGATAGAATTAAGGCACTCATTTTAAGCTTTCTGTAGTTTGCTGCCAGAAGCAGTGTCTAGTTCCCAGAGATATATGGTAAAATCATTAACATTGAAAACAAACTCAAGAATTGAGGACCCCTTGCCATTGAGGCACAGGTTCTAAGCTCAAAACTTGGAAATCGAGATTTTTCATCCACTGTGGTTATAAAAAATGCTGATTGACTTGGTGAATGGTGTATATTCCTAATTCTAGATTAATTTCTCATGTACTTAGACTATAGAGTATATTGATGTTTATATTTAGAATTAGTCCTATGGAGATTATCATCAACAATATCTGTCAAAAAATAAATCAAGAGCTATACAACTTAATGCACAGTTGTATAACACATACCTGTAAACTTGTCATTGCCTAGATTCATAAAGTGGATTATATTTTATGTAAATTTAGTTTATTATAACTTTAAATAGTGCATAAATATTAATTTAGTTTTAATCCAAAATTTGAAACAATCTGATTTTTATTATATGTTTAGTTCTATGGAAAAATGAATTTTAATTATATAACTTTTAAATTGTATGAAGTATTCAAGAAATGTGAATATACACAAAATATGAATATATCTTACACAAAATATGAATATATCTATCTTTTTTGGAGGACTAACATGTTACCTTTTCTTAGAATGGTAATAGACGAGTTGTGTAAAATCAAAAAGGTATCAATAGATTTCAAAGTACAAGATACCATAAAGAATGAATAAGTTGCCTGCATTCAATCACCAGGGTCAAATTCACTTCTTAAGTTTGCCTAAGCCATAAATTAGACTGATAATTTAAGTAAACATTATAAACAACTAAAGATTTTTTCTGGTTGAATAGTATTTACCAGGTCAATTGTTTGGAGGATAAGGTGACTGCAACAACACATTTAAACACGTGCATGGTTAGGTGGTACTGTCAGCTTTCTGAAAGTCAGTGGTTTGCTCTCAGCCACACAACCTATACTGTGGCTCTGGCTAGACATCTTTAAACTACTAGTCATTGGGTAGAAGGTTTGAGGGTTTGGTTAGCAAGTCAATCAACAATTTGAGGAAGTCCTTAACTTACAAATTAGTTTATTTCAGAAAACTATTTGTCAATTTTTATCTCTAGAAATAATTCTCAGTCTTCCAAAAGAATATTGCTACATATCTAGGGAAATCTTTATAGTGGTCCAGAGAGACCTAATATTAATTGCACTGTAACTCAAAATCCTAAGGCCTCACCTTGACCCACAGGTGTATACTAATAAAGTTCCATTAAGGAAAGTATCTTAATATTCTTCAGTTTGCATTGCCACCTGTGTAGTACATGTGACAAGGTCTTAAACTGAGAGTTTCTGCTGAGGCACCAAGACCCCATAAGATACTGTATTACAAAAGAAATATTAGAAAATAGGCAGAATTTCAAAGTAGAAAACACTTATCTGCCTTCTTGGGAACTCCTTCATATTTACTGAGAGCTGAAGAGAGTCCAATCTCACCACTCTTATTCAAAATAGTACTGGAAGTCCTAGCCAGAGCAATCAGGCAATAGGAAGAAATAGACATGTCACTTTTTGCAGATGACATGATTCTTTATAAAGTAGAAAACCCTGAATTCTACAACAAAACAACTATTAGAAACAAAAAGAAATACAGTAAAGTTGCAGGGTACAAAAACCAATGTACTAAAATCCCTTGCATTCCTATATACTGACAATGAAATTACAGAAAAAAAAAACAAAATAAATTCCTTTTGCAATTGCTACCAAAAGAATAAAACACCTAGAAATGAATATAACAAAGGTTGTGAAGGTACTATATGCTGAAAACTACAAAGCATTATTAAAAGAGATGGAAAAAAGACACCGTTAAATGTAAATTTATCCCATGTTCATGGATTGGAAGAATCAACATAGTTAAAATGGCCATATTACCCAAGCAATATATAATACAGAGTAAATGCAATTCCCATCAAGAAACCCAATGACAGTTTTTAGAGAAATAAAACAAAGAAATTATCAGATATGCATGGAACCACAAAAAAAAACCCAAATAGCCAAAGCAATCCTCAGGAAAAAGAATGAAGCCAAAGGTATCACACTACTTGACTTCATTTATACTACAGAGCAAAGATAGTCAAAACAGCATGGTATTGGCAGAAAAATAGACACACAAAACAATGGAACAAAATTGAGAACCAAGAATTAAAACCACATGTGTATGGACAAATAATTTTTGACAAAAGAGAAAAAAAATGCAATGGAGAAATGAAAACTTGTTCAATAAGTGGTACGGGGAAAATTGGAAGTACATATGCAAAAAGAATGAAAATAGATTATAGTTTTTCCTTTCCTTAATGTATAAGTTAATACATTAACTTATTTTTTTTACATGGTGAAAAACTGGCATTTCCTCAAAAAATTAAGAATAGAGTTACCATATAACTCAGCATCCCTCACCTGGGTATCTGTATGAAAAACTTGAAAACATTTATTCACAAAGATATAAGCACCCCTGTGTTTATTATAGCAGGCATGGAAACAACCAAAGTATCCTTTGATAGCTGATTGAATGAAGAAGATGTAGTACATGCGTACAATGGAACACTACTTAGTCATAAGAAAAGATAGACCCTGAGAATATTTCGCTAAGTGAAATAAGTCAGTCAGAAAAAGCTAAGAACTATATAATTCCATTCATATGTGGTATATAAAACTGAAACTCATAGACATATATAGTGTGGTGGTTACCAGTGGGAAGGGGGTGGTAAGGTAGTAATGGGTAAAGGGTGTCAAATATATGGTGACAGAAGATGATTTGACTTTGGGTAGTGGGCACACAATGCAATATACTGATCATATAGTAATATTACAGAAATGTACACTTGGAACCTATATAATCTTATTTAACAATGATACCAAATTTAATAACAAATTTAACACCAAACACCAACAAACTTAATTCCAAATTAATAAAAAATTATTTAACAATAAATTTAATGAGAAATAAAATAAAATAATTTTTAAAAATAGACATAAAGGTCAATGAAGTAGAAATCAGGAAAGTGTAGAGCATTTTTTAGAAAACAGCTGACATGTCATGAACTAACTCTTCTGCATGTCCAATAAGAGGGCTTCAGGAAGATCACTTAGGTAAATATAATCTCTCAGTTAGAGCCCCAGAAGGTCAGCTCCTCATTGATGCCTAAGAAAATGAAGCAAACTGTGGCATAGAGAAGAGGGAAAATAATAAGATTTGTTAGCAGGAAGGCCTAAAGCAGCACTGGGTAGGAAGTAAGACTAAGCCTTCTAGTTGATGGGAAACTATAAATTATGATCGGAACCTCACCATTAGATTTTCAGCAGCCCATGATAAACTTGAGCACTTGCTCTGGGCCAGATATTCTGCTGGTTCATCATCACTGCACTTGAAACACTATCTTTCCTATAGATATCATTATCCTCATTTTTAGATAGGAAAACTAAATTTAGAAAATATAAATTAATATTAAAATCTCACATTAAGTCTCAATGTATATCCATACCCAAGATTTTTCAGCCTCTGAATCTGACAACTGCAGTGCTGGGAATGTGCTTATATGCAGGTGTATGTGTCTATTTCTTTGTGTTACTATGTATGTGACTGCATCTGTGATGTGTTTCTATCTGTGGATCTAGTTATTCACTTATCTATATTTATACCAGCATTTCTGGGTTTATGAGGTGAAAGAAACATCTAGAGTAAACATGAAAAATTGCAAACGCATTCAATAAAACCAAACAAGTTAAAAAAAAGATTATGAAAAAGTAGAATAAGGATGTGCTACCAATCTCAGGATGTAGTATTTTTGATATGGAGGCTGGGTACATGGCTCCTTAAACACATGCTAGTTTCCAGAGTGGGAGTATCCGAAGTTACTTTTATTATTTTTAAATAAATTAAATTAAAAAATAATAAATTTACTTTTAAAATAAATCCTCCATTCTGTAAGAACACACTTACAGAAACATTTCAAAGGCAGCTCAGCATTCCCATAAACCCCACGTGCAGTTCCCCTTATTATTGACATCTCTCACTAGCCCGGCACCTTGTCACAGTTCACCAACTGATACTGATACATGATTATTAAGAAAAAAACATTCAATTCAAGTTTACTTAGTTTTTACCTAACGTCTCTTTCTGGTCCAAGACCACATCCAGAATGCCATGTAACATGTTACCATTATGTTTCATTAGGGTCAATTTGGCTGTGACAATTTCTTAGACTTTTCTTGTTTTTAATGACCTTATAATTCTGTGGACTACACCTTAGATCTTTTGGAGAATGCCTCTCAATTCATATTTGTGTCATGTCTTTCTCATGAGTAGACTGGGTTTATGGGTTTGGGGAACCAAAATTTTACTTTTTAAAGTAAATATATATTGATGTTGGAAGGAGGAGATAAATTACATTGGCTTGAAGGGGGGAAGCCTGAATGCTTCTTCCTTCTCTACCACCATTGCTTATACAACTTTGGGAAAATTTAGTCCCTCATGTATTCATTCCTTAAATGGAACTGTAACAGGTAAATCCAGAATTTGGGGTATCAAAAAGTGTAAGTCCCTTTAAAAAAATATATATATATATATTTATATATATAATATATATATTTATTTATATATATAATATATATATATTTATATGTGTATATTTATATATTTATTTATTTATTTATTTATTTATTTTTAGAGAGAGGGGAAGGGAGGGAGAAAGAGAAGAAAAGAAACATCAGTGTATGGTTGCCTCTCATACGCCCCATAATGGGGACCTGGAAGGCAACCCAGGCATGTGCCCTGACTGGGAATTGAACTGGCAACCCTTTGGTTTGTAGGCTGGCACTCAATCCACTGAGCCACACCAGACAGACCATCCTTTTGTTTTTTACAAGATATGACTTAACTACTATTTTAAGCCTCTAAACAGCCAAAGATTGGGCAAAGAGTGCCATTTTCCCATGCAAACATATGTGGAGAAATACACTGTCTTACTGATACAGGGAGATCTGTAGGACTGTGATACCAAGGAGGGGCCAAGTGAGGGAGGGGTTGCAGGAAACACCAGAGGCAGTGGGGTGTGTGACAGGTTTCGGTACACACAGGCTGAGATGCAGCGAGAGTGGGGTCCCTGCTAGAGACTACATAGTCTGGCAAGTATGAAGGGCAAAGTGAAAAGCCCCCCACTTCCTTTTGGAACATGGAAGCAATTGGAGGTACAGACCTGCTAGTCTAGCCTGAAAAAAGGATGGAACTGGCTGGGGAAATGGGACCATTTCAGAATGCATGAAATTTTGGGCTGAAAGATTTAAGCCAGGGAAAGCAGAGACTTGGCCTGTTCTCTCTTCTTCTGGGATCCCTGCCTAGACACATGGATCCAGTGGACACCAGGCCCCATGGATGAGCCGGAGCATGGCCAACCGCAGGAGTCCTCAAGCACAGGAAGCTGTGGCCTGGCAATGGCAGTGCTGGCCCCACATGCAAGGACTCTCCATGGAGGCATACTGAAGCTGGAGAGCCCTCTGCTTAGCAGATTTGGGCTCCAGAAGAACAAGTAAGAATGGATTGGGACTTCTGAGCATGGTTTTGAGCTTCAGTCTTTTAGGGAACAAATGGGATTTGTCTGTGTTTTGTGGAAGAGAGGAACCTGGAGCTGGAGAATTCTCCACTCCCCTAAATTGTGCAACATCTTAATAAAGACCTTGTTCCTTCAAGTTTTGTCATGCCTGTGTTTGATGGTGGACAGCCGAACCCCACTTTGTTTTGTAACACCATGACTGCTTGTCATCAGTCCTCCAGCCTATTGGTGAAAAATCCCTCATTCCTTCCCACTTAGGTTCTTCACTTCTGCATTTTCTTCTGCTACTTCATAGCCCCACTTGGGGAGTGGGCAGATATCTGTTACTTCCGTCCATTATTCAGCATATTAATCTCTGTCAGAGTCTGCCCTGTATATGCTGGCAACCATTCTGTCTCTGAGAGCTTACTGTCTTCCTAAGCGACTATCTGGATGGTAACTTGCAGGATCTTTCTGCTCTGGAACCTTTCCAGTCTCTCAATAGGCTTGTCAGTTCCCTTTGGGATCTGCCTGAAAAATAGGGCATGCGACATTTTCCACAGGAAAATTCCATTTTCTCTGGAATTCACAACTGTCCAGCTATCATCAGTCATTCATCCCTCTCCATTCTATTATAGCTCCCTCCAAATCTAGAAGAATATAGTTTTTCCTCTCTTGGGGATATTGATCCCTTTTTTCCTTGCAGCTTTACAAAACACAAAACAAAAACAAAAACAACAAAAATCTCTTGTTACGATATTTGCTTATGAATCACAAAGGCTGCATTTTTTTAAAGATTTTATTTATTTATTTTTAGAGAGGAAAGGGAGAGGGAGAGATAGAGAGAGAAACATCAATGTGTGGTTGCTGAGGGACATGGCCTGCAACCTAGGCACGTGCCCTGGCTGGGAATCGAACCTGCGATGCCTGGTTCGCAGCCCGCGCTCAATCCACTGAGCTACGCCAGCCAGGGTGCAAAGGCTGCATTTTTAAATTGGATTCTGGGGGAGGTTCAGCCCAAGTTACAAAATGTTTTTATTATTATTATTGTTGTCATTGTAGTTGCTGTTTTCTGCAATGTAATGTTATTCCTCTCCCTCTATAGATGTAAATGAAAGTGAAGATAAGGATAATTAGGAGAAAAAAGAACCTGGATAAATATGTTTCTATTTCACCAACATGTTGTAAAGATAAAATAAGTAATTTGTGTCAATCACTTTTTACATTAGGTATTACTTTAAAGTGAGCTGAAAATCACACAGTATG
Source organism: Tonatia bakeri (assembly GCA_004024845.1). NCBI lineage: Eukaryota > Metazoa > Chordata > Mammalia > Chiroptera > Phyllostomidae > Tonatia > Tonatia bakeri. The sequence continues at coordinate 84,405 of PVIA01003194.1, read as the reverse complement.
TCTCATTCACAGAGGGCAATATCTTCAAGTCAGACCCTCAGTTGTAGCTTCAGAAACCTGATATTTTTCCTTAATAGGCTAGCAGATTCTGGGGGTGTGGAATGTAGTAGGACTGTAGTCATATGCCCACCACTTCACCTCCTTGTTGGAGAGTGAATGCTTTAGTCCAAAGCAATTTCATGAAGTTTCTTGTGTCAGTGGGGTCAAACAGTGTCTAAGCCCTTGGCAGTGGTGTTGGCTGAGGTACAAAAGGAAAATCCACATCCAAAATATGTGCAATCATTTTTAAGATTAATTATTGGCTGTTCTACCATAGAAAGAGTTAAATATAGTCCCTTTGCAGCCAAATAGCAGGTTGGTCCCCTCAGGGGACAATGTTGTAATGGGGAGTCATAGTTTGTCTGTGTAACTACAATCTGGACATTGTGCAGAGAGCCCAAACCTGGAGTCCTTGCGTAGCTTCTATTCAAACCACCATGGCCACTCTGTCTATGAGCCTTCTGCTGAACATTAATATGCAATCAAGATTTTACATTTGTATTCACCACCAAGGGTCCATCTGCACACTTCTCCTTCAGAGATTGTCTCCAATCTCCCAGGATTTTTCCTTTAGGCTCCCAATCAGCGAGCACAAACATTTATCACTGCCCATAACTTTATGTGTATTCTTATCTTGAACCACTTTTCCTTCCACACAAAGTACATAGGTGAATTATCCAAAACTCTGTCATCTGGGAAAATTTATCCTCACTACTTTGTTTCCCTACTGTTTGGGGATTTAATGCCATAGCAATCCATTCTCAGCTTACATTAATGTATCAGGCCAGCCCATTCAGGGACTGTTTTGTCCTTTGTCAGTCATTTAAAAGGGTTGTCCACCATATGGTCAGAGGTGTGAGCTGAGTGAAAAACACTGGTGTAATAGTGGAGTTTGATATTCTGGACCACCTGCTCATGCAGCTTATTTGTGCTTCTGTTCCTTCTTAGGCCTGATTCTGGCTGTAACACATCTTATAATGGATTGCTATTGAGCCCACCAAGCCTTATCACTCTTGGGTCTAACAGACTCCAGTTCATGATGTATAGCTCTGGCCACAATGTCATGTGATATCTCAAGATCAGCCTCCATCTTATCAAGACTCACTATAGGCTGGAAGCTCTTTTTTGAATAGCTCATAGGTCTCCCTTACAGATAGTTCATTCCCAAGAACCCTGAGTCTTTAGACTGAGACTGACCTATTGGGACTTGCTATACACACTACAAAATTTTCTCATCACAGGTACCTCAATTACCACAGGGTCTGAGAGATTATAGGGCCCAAGCAGTGAGCTTGCTTTTTATCTTAGACTTGTTGAAGAGCTCTTTCCTCGTAGACCCAATCGAAATGTGGTTGCCCTTTGCGTCACCAGGTAAACAGGTAAAAAGAGTACTTCCAGTCATGTACTGTGCTATTACCAGAATCTAAAAAGACCTACCAAGCACTGTGCTTCCTTCTTAGTGGTGGAAGTTACAAGGTACAGTCATTTGTTCTTTACTTTGGAATATATGTCTAGGCATACCCCATAGCCAACTGAACTCCTGAAGCTTTCAACTTTAGAGCGCCTTTCTCAGCCTCTGGAGTAAAAGTCATACCAAGGTCTCCAATATGTTTTCTATTTGTTGTTTCCTAGGCTGATTAACCTAATACCACTGATATGATAGATTAGGTGGAGAGTTAACTTAACCATGAAGCAAAGACACTACTGCCTGTCCCACGTAAATGCGAACTACTTTGATCCTCTTTTTCTCATAGGAATGAAAACACGCTCATGTGTGAGAACAATGGTCACCCACCTGGTAACCCAGTTGTGTCAACTGGCTTCAGCTGGGGTTATTGCTTGGCTATGTTTGCAGTAGTCAACTTTCTTGTGCTGTTTTTTATATTTTTGTAAAGGGTCAGACTCTTGCATTAAATAGTGATGTGGTGTCGACTATCACTCCTGTATACTTCCAAGTCATTAAATGTGGTGTTAATCTCTAAATGTACCCGAGATGCAATTAGAGATTAATTAATGCATTTTTTTTGCTTAAATATATTTGTTGAATGTGGGAGGCAGTTTGAGATACTTCTACTGGGCTTTCCTAGCCATGATATCTCTTATCCCCCAGGTCAAACGGGCATATCGCTTTCAATTGTACATTTGGAGTCCAGATAAATGAACACCAAGTGGAGTTTATGCAAAGGTAGAAGCGTTTCAAGCTGGGTCCAATACCTGTCCCTCACATGCCTCTACTCTAACACAGGAACCATGGTGATGCTTCACTTCCTTGAGGATCAATGTCAACTTAGACCCAGTGTCCAATAGTGCTTGAACTGGGCATTTCTTGTTTCAAAACACACAGTTATTTAAGCAAATGGCCAAAGATCCCTTTGGGGAAGGACAGAAAGATTGTTACTATATAGATTTGCCATGGTATAGCAGGATCTTTCTTCACGTGAAATCTGACCTCTCTTTTAGTCAATCAGCTGGTGAATTTCTGGCCTTACATGATATACCATGTTCACATTCACATAGCTGTGCTTCTTTCAGGTTTTTTTTTTTCCACTGTTTGCCATGGCAGTCAGCATTTGTACTTCACATTGTATGGACCATTACTTTATTCAACTTTCCAAGAGATATCCCAGTAAGATATTAGTATCGTCTCAGTTCTCTTTAGGGTGTTAAATGCTTTATCACAAAAGAGTGCTTTCATATGGATAAACTCTCTCTTCTCCAACTTTGTACTCCATCCTGCTTGGATTCATTACCTCCATTACCTCCATTCATTACCCTCATATCCAGTCCCATATATACTCTCTAAGTTATTGTCAGTACATGCAGGCTAGAAGCTGCAGCTTTCAGCATTTTGCTAGATGGTATGTTATTACTGGTATTTTGGTCAGGAGTAGAGGTAGTGGTTGATCCTGAAAAATGTTTGTTTTCTGGTACAAAATACTGTTCTCTGACTTTCTTCACCAAGAGGAAAAAAACAGATTTTAATAGGGATAGTGAGACACTTATGTGTGTCCAGAATGTTCAGGAAGACCTGGAATTACAAAATTCTGGAGTTCACCACATGTGATTATTCCAAGTCTCAGAGTGCCACTCTTCCAAATTTGTGCTCTAATCTTGGTGTATCAGATATGCTGGGACTGGGAGTTTTATCTTTTCTAGAGATCCATTTTAGTGAAGGCGGGGCCTGATGTTTGGCTTCTTCTACCTTCTGGCTATGAAGAACGACTATATCTTTATGTGCTATCAAGGTGCTTTCATATTCACACTTTGTTTCACATTGTCAATAACCATCTTAGGCCTATTATTCTCTTTATCCATCTAATGCACATATCAAAATCCTTCCATCTTCAAAGTCCTTACAATTAATACTTTATCTGATTCTCTCAAACACCCGAGTTATTACCCTGGGCATTGCTTTAACTTCTATGCTATTGAACACCTGTTTAACCACCAAGGAAATTTTAATAATTTACACTGTAACAAGTCAGGAGCTCTCAGTACTCCACTTACCACCCATGAGGGAGTTCTCACTGTCAATAAACCAAAGGATGATCCAGTTCCTAAATCCCATTTTAAAATATCCTCATTTTAGCTATCAATTCTTCTGGAAACATGCTCTGAGATTAAGATTAATGAGCAGGAATTTTATTGGGGATGCTCTCAAGAATACATGTAATGAAGTAAGGGCACCAGTATCGGGCAAATGGAAAGTTGCGCTGTTAAAAGTTGGTGCCCTAGAGCATTAGCCAATGCCAGAAAGCCATGTGGAGTCCTAGAACTGAAAAGAGGCTTCAAAAGCTGTCCCTAATTGAGGAAAATGGGTGGGATTTTGCAGCCTTTTCTTTGTTCTTTATTCCATGCAGGCTGCCCTCAGAAAAGGCAATTTCCACAGAAAGATGCAACTGTGAACAGTTTAAATAGCCAATACCACTGGAAACTTGTAGATGGGGGATATGGGTGACGTACCACACGCATATTACCTGAAGCATGACATTCTGATGGGAGGTTTTATAGGTTGGCTAGGGGTAGGAGGTTGATCAATGATAGATGAACCAGTGAAAACTTTCAATCTTAGGATGAGGCTGGCAGTAGTATGCACCAGGACAATAAGGATTTATGAATAAATGAATACCTGGGGAAAATGGTACCACATTAAAATCAGAAGGTATACTGACTGGAAGAAGAGAGAACTTTACACCATATCTGTGCCAAGCCTAGCCTTGAAATGCAAATTTTACTAGAGTGAAGCATGTGGCACCTAGTGACTTTTTAGATCATTAGTGGAAATTCCTAATCTACTTCCACAATTGCATTTTCATAAAATATCTTGATTTCTTATTTTGTATACCTTCAAAATCAGAACTTCTAGCAAGAACTTATTTGGGACATTTTATTGGGTTTTCCTTAGAATGAAAGGAAACCATGGAAAAATATATAATTACAAATATTTATGTTTAGTTTGCATTTGTATTTAATTTGCATTTGTTTCTCAACCTCAGTACTACTGACATTTTGGGCCAATGATTGTTTGTGGGATAGTTAGCAGCATCCTTTGCCTCTACCCAGTGACACTCCCCCTTCCCCAAGTTTTGAGAACCAAAACAAACAAACAAACAAACAATCCCAGACATTGCCAGATATCCTTGGTTGGGAACCACTGATTTAAAATTGTGTTCAAGTGTGGTTTTGGCTTGAAATGTTTGTGGATAGAAGAAATTATTTGTAAAGCAGTCATATCTTGTGTGCATGACATTTAGGAATGTAATATTTAATTGTAGAGTAAATTATGAAGGAATAAGTAATTAAAGGAGATCACATTTAAAGAGTAGAGGCCAGAAAATTTTAATGGGAGAAATTAATGACAGTATTTATTTATTCTTATAATAAGTAACATCATATTTTTTCTTATTTTCTCTTTTGTCCATTAAAGAAAAAGATTGAAAAATTTTGATCCTAAGAAAGAAGATCAAAACTGCTGACAGAAGAACTTAAATTTTTGAGACTAGCAAAAAAATGGCTCTTTGAGAAGATTTTGAATACTTTTCTGAGATTAACCACATGACCTGAGATTTTCTTATTGGATGATATCCAGTTAACATATGTTCTGAAATTAAATACATGTGGCAGACACTTTGCTAAGCCAATACAAGAATGTACAAACCAAGGCTCCTACCCTCAAGAATCATACAGTTAAGAGCAGCGATTTTCCATTGAAGAAGAACCACTGAGACAGTTCTGCAAACTATGGTGCTCAGATATAACCAAACATCAACTAAATCAGAATCTTGGGTTAGCTGAAAGTCCAGGAATCAGTATTTTTAAAGCTTCCTAATGGTTTCAGTTGCTACTAAAGTTGAAAGACAAATTTACAAATAAACAAAAAAATGAAACATGACAATTATTATAAAATGGAAGTGCATGTTGAATGATGTTGAGGCACAGAGAATACCTAAATGTAAATTTGAATGTTACCTCTTTTACAAAACAGACAGAAGTTCAGATATATAATTTATACCACAGTAAACAAAGATGTGAATGAGTAAACTTTAGACAATGTTAAAGTATAGACTTTGTCAAATGAGGAAAACAAACAAACGCAAGAAACAGCTTTTGATTCCAAGCTGTCCTGAATTTCACAGAATCCTTTACAACATACAAGAAGCATTTTATCTTTATATTAACAATTCCAGATGAGTTGTTAAATAACAAAAGAAAAGTAAAAGTTAAATAAAATGATTTTTTAATTATAATTACTACACAATGTAGGTTATTCAAATTATTGTTCTGGGAATATACATCATTAAATCTTCAGAAAACCATGCAAAAGTCAGGTATTCCAGTGAGTAGTAGTAATTAATTTATTAGTCAAAGTGGATAATCATACCTGCTCTCAATTTTCCTGGTTAAATTTTTTTTTTTGTGCTTTATGCTGTAGAATTCTAACTTGCAAAATGAGAATGTATTGGATAATTCAGATTCAGTAGTACCACTTGAAAAATATTTGGGTCAGTTTTGAATGAATTTGCAAACTATTTTCTGCACATATGTAAGAATTTTTTTTTCTTTTTTGAATAAACATGATTCAGGTTCTTGAATTTTCTGATGCAGAGTAAATACTGTGGCCATGACACACAGTATTGTTAGTACCCAACATGACTTTCGTCTCTAGACATTTATTACAGTTCAGTCGTGCACTCTTACTGCAATATTCCTGTTGAATGTCACCGGGAGAATCTATATTTGCAAAAAGATGGCTGAGACACTCACTAGCTAATCATTTCTCTTTTAATTTCTAAGCTTTATAGAAAATCAGTTTGGAACCAGAAATCCATATATCAGGACATCATTAGCCTACTTTCCTAGAATAAAAAATCAAAATCAAATGGTCTTATGAAGTACATCCTTGCATCTCCTGCAAAAGCACTATTGATGAATTTTCCATCAGGTTTTTCAATAGCACTCACATAAAAATCATTAATAAATTACTTTCAGAATTCAGCTTTAATAAAAACAAATGTCTATGTATGTCTAGTGTATATTTTAAGATCAAGGACAATATTATAAATGTCAAATTACTAATATCCTTCATTACAATGCCATAACCATTTATAATACTCTATATTTATGACTTTTTGGGCTTTTCTTTTAATTTAAAAAAAAGTTTAATGTTTTTATTCCCAGAAAACTTTGGGCTAAATTTAATATTCAATTATAGTCATTGTATTAGCTTAAGCTCTTAGAATTTTAATTTCTCCAAAATATTGTCATTTTATATATTTAAAAAAATGTTTACAATTGTATTTCATGTGTATTTATTTTAAATTGTATCAAATCATTTCCCAAAGGAGACCAGTTAGAATTCATGTTAAGAGAATGTTTTTCTAACACTTAAGTATTAATAAGAAGTTAAATAATCACATGTATTATTTTGATTTGCTCTGGCTCCACACTGGAGGAGGTAGTAAAGGGTAAAGGACATGGTGACAGGAGATTTGACTTTGGGTGATAAACACACATAGAATATACAGGTGATGTATTATAGAATTGCACACTTGAAAACTATATAATTTTGTTAACCAATCTCATCCCAATAAATGTAATAAATTAATAAAAAGAAGCTAGCTACACAAAATAATATATGATATAATTTAAAATTAATTATACTTTCATTGAAGAAAGCATTGTTAAGTGGTAAAGTATGCCATTGGTTTTGTGTAAGCTATGAAGAGTGTGTCTGTTTGAAACTTAAAGCTAAAATCTAGAATCACAGAGGCTGTCCACTCAAATGATGAAACACCTGGAAGAAAATCCCCAGACTCCTGGGTACTCGATTTACTTATTTGAACATCTTGAATGATGGCTGATAACATACAAGTAGAACATAAAATGATAGTAATAGAACTGCTGCTCTATTTCATTGATGTTAACACATTTTACTGAAACATTTGTAAATTAACTTTCCAAATTATATTCACTTAATAACACATGCTTTAAAAGGCTAATGAAATAATGTGCATATATTTTCAAAACTTAAATATTATCTATTTTAATAATAACATGTTACAAAATACCTAGTAAACATTTTTCCCACCTGTGAAAACAAATGTTTAGCAATATCAGGGTTATAGCTCATGTTTTTTGAAATCAATTTTATGTCATACTCTTCCTTCCTGGCACATTTTTGTTTGCAGAATTTGTGTGTCTTATGAAATTATAGAAAGTGGCACCTGTGCAGTAGTAGAATAAGTGCCAAGGGAGTGTTTCAGCCATGACTTTATTTGCATTTAAAAAATAGCTATTTCTCTTAGATAAACTATTTTAACTGATGAAATCATATAGATACATGCACCAAGGTAATGATGCAGGTCTGTATCATGTCACACACTGAACTCAAGCAGTGGAGAAATACAGTGCAAGCTGCCTGATTTTCATGGATATGGAGTAAATTCCATTACTGGTTCTTCCAAAGAAACTCAGATTTGTAAAAATGGCATCTTGAAAAGATGTATATTCCTGCACTGTGATGAATATGTGAGAAAACCTATGAGTTGATGGGTTCTCAATTGTGTCACAATTCAGAACATAAGGGAAATTTTTCTAAAATCTCACTGTCCAATGTGTAGCCACTAGCATCATACAGGTATTTAAATTAAATTAAAATAAAGTTGAAAAACTCAGTTCTTCAGTTGCACTAGTCACATTTCATGTATCAAATAACTTCTCATGCATAGTGACTACCTTGCTGAACCACAAGAACATTTACATCATTGTGTACATTTCTACATTTTTCACGGACAGCTTGGAACCTCATCTCATTAATAGCATTCCAGTTGAACAGCACTATTTTACAAAATTAATGAAAAAATTACACAAATGTGAAATGTTTCCATTATCATATTGATGTGGATTTCTTTTAGTATCACAAAAAAATGTTGTCTTTTATTATCTAAAGTTTTGTCATTAAGGAATAAAGCATGCCTTAAAACCAGAGTTTAAAAACTGTTCAAATACAGTGGGATAAAATTAGAAAATCTTCTGACAAATACTTCAGGAAATTGATAAATTGCTCTTGCTATCTAGGAAGTTATGACCTTGTTGCTCTTCTTAAAATCATAATTAATGATAATTATGTGTAAATATTTTATAAAGTTTTTAGCTCTGGCTGGTGCGGCTCAGTTGTTGAGTGCTGGCCTGCGAACCAAAGTGTCACCAGTTGCATTTCCAGTCTAGGGCACATGCCTGGGCTGCTGGCCAGGTCCCCAGTACGGAGTGCATGAGAGGCAACTGCACATTGATGTTTTTCTCCTTGTCTTTCTCCCTCCTTTCCCGTATCTAAAAAAATAAATAAAATCTTTAATTTTTTTTATAAATTTGTTTTTACTATTAAAAATTTTTGTGTTTTGTATATTTCCATAAAATTATATCTCAAATTAATCTACTAAACCTTGATTTGTCTCTTTATATAATGATATTTGATACACTAATTTTTCTAAAATCTAAATTTTAGATTTTAGAAAAATTTTCTAATTTTCTAAAATAATTGAGAAAGTACATGCAATAAATTAATATTTTGGTATAGTATAGTTTTAAGGGAAAACATTTTTATTTCAACTACCATTAAGAGATTTCTTAAAAGATGTTAGTTTATTTTTCCAACTTAATATGTATAGTGTCCTGAAAATAATACATCATTTTTGATAATTGAGGCTCTTGCAAAGCTTCAGTGTCAATGCTATGAAACATAGTTTGCTGTGTAGCACTGTTATTCTTAACAGATGCAAGCATAGAGGTGGATATCTATTGAGTATTTGACCTCATTCCCTTTATAAAAACTTTCTGTATCATTATCCATCCAAATATGAAATTTCCCAGTAATGTAGAATCCTATAACTAATTTATATGGACTTCAGTCAATCATTCCATTCATTTGCCAATTCTAAGGGAATGAATATGATCTCATACATTCCTTGCCCTCAAGGAACTTATAGTTTAGACAGGGCTTCTGACAAATAAACAATTATAATATAGTATGAGAAGTACAACCATATGTTTAACTACAAATTATTGAGAAGGAAAACAATGAAAATAACAGATTTTGTTAAGTAATAGGCATTTGGATGGACACTGTTCTGTGAGTTGATTAACCATCCTCCCACCACCTGCCGCCTGGATGGGACTGCATGCGCACTCTAAAGGCTCCAGGGAATATTGAATTGCTGAGGAATTTGGGGAAAGCCAAGCTGAAGTTCCCATTTCATGGATACCTTGAGTGCACGTTCATAGTCTGTGGATGTAGATACACTACTGAACTGGGGCAACTTGTGTGAAGACAAAACAAATACTTTTACCACTGTAGTCGAAACATTTCAGGCTGACACTATTACATCATTTTTTAAAATATATATAATTGTGGTGTCCATGGAAAAGTGGTCCTTTGGGAAGGAAATATGCCATTACTGAACTGTTCAGCCATTGTGAATACCAGCAAGGAAAGTCTCACATACTACAGTCACGTGCCAGAAAGTATCTTCATGTTTGCAGGGCCTGATTTGGAGGGGGTTTCCTCCAGAAGCTTAAAGATTGCCAAACAGGTGAAACAACATTGACAAATGATTTGATTTAACTTCATGGTTCATCATTCACACAGTGGGATCTGGATACAGGAGTATCTTGCTGCAGCTAAGAGTTCCATATACAGCTGCTATGGACATGGACACGTTCTTCAGTGAGTTAAAGAGCAGTCAGTGTCTTCTGTTGGACCCTGTATTATCAATTCTGCAAAATGAGATTATCTTTTAGAGGATGTAACAGATACAGCTCTTCCTACTGTAAAGAGATTCCTAGAGACTCATGGGGGGGGGGGGCATTGAAAGCACAGTATTTGCTGTGTGATCTTGGAGAGGCTTACTTACCAAAAGTGGCTCCATTTGGACTTCCAGAGGTAATAAAAGGTGAAGAACTTGTCATTTTCACACCTAACTTCACATATTGGGACTGCAGAAGGGAGTCTGTGATACTTGGATTGCAGATTAAAATCAGTGAAAAACCTGGTGCCTCAGAAAACAGACTGCTTGAAGAAGGCTTGAAAAAAGTGTGAGACTGAGGCATGTTAAAACTAGGGGAACAGCACAGCAGGGAGAGGAGGCATGACAGCCCAAAGGTCCCGAAGCAGGAGAAATACACCTAACATGTTAGAGTAATATTAAAACCAGAAATGTCAGAATGTCAATAAAACCTTGTAGACCACTGAGGCTTTGTAGATCATGTTGGTCTCGTAGGCTGTTTAAGTCCATTAGCTTTCCACTGAGTAAGGGCTTTGGGCAGGTGATGTTATGATTGAACTTCCATGTTTAAATATTTCATGCAGACGTGTTTATGAAAACTAGCTTGTAGAGGGATGAGGATAAACTGGGAGATTTTTTTTTAAGACTGTGGCAGGAATTCTGGAAAGAAACGATGGTGGCTGCACCTGGGTTGTAGCCGTGAAGGTATACGAAGTGGTGAGAAACAGGATTTATTTTATATTTTGAGCTAAAATGATTTTCTGATGGACTGGATATTAAGTGTGTAAGGAAGACTTTTTTTGACTGGGCCATAGTGTCACAGGTGTGCACAGGTAACCAGGTTATTAGTGATCGGGACAAAGAATTGAACCGAACACCCAGAGTTCACAGAAGAAAACATGGGAGCAGGCCAACTCCAAGAAGAAATTGATCTCATGGGCTGGAGGGACTCTATTCTTATAGGGCAGATCCTTCCTGGCTAGTTTTGGTGGCCTTTACTGCGCATGTACAAGTAGTATTACTTTAAAGCTACTGCACATGTGGTCTCCCATGATTTTCCCTGATTGGCCACCAGGGAAGAGGATCCCACAATGCTACCAGATTGATCCCCGTTTCTCCTGGGGCCCCCCTGTACTAGGTTCACCTTTCCCTTCACCAGAGAATTATAGCTTTCCATGTTAGAGATTGGTGAAAAGGAAAGGAATTATTTATTCAAGTTATACAGACTTAAGAGTAATGACTTAATGTCTTCATTAAAGTCCCGAAGTCCCTTAAAACACCCACAAACACACACAGTCCTTCCTTCCCCTCTTTGCCCAGTCTGGGGTACCATATCTCAGGGAAATAAATGGAAGTCCTTGGTGCAGGCAGATCCCGGTTTTCCCTAGTAATCCATGCTCGGCTGGTAGGCCTTCCTTGGTTTCCAGCACCATCAGCTGTGTTGCCGGGATCTCCAGCTAAAACTGCGTGGTGGTTCTCTGCTAAAGCCGCATGGTGATTCTTCTCATGGCTGCCGGGGACAGGGTTCCCCCCACTCTGCCAGAGCACGTGGTTCTCCTTACTGACATAGCCGCATGGTCCTCCCTAAATGGCTGCAGCCGCATGGTTCTCTGCACAATGGCTGCTGGAGTCTCTACTCTGCCAAAAGCGCAAGGCTCTCTCCCCAATAGCTGCCGAGTCTAGGTTTAAATCCCCGCACCAATCTTCCTCTGAAGCCCCATTTCCGACTCCTCCCACACTTGGCCACACTCGCTCTCAATCTGCTGTCCTTTCCAGCTTTTCTGGTCGCCCTCGTGGGTCTGGGCAGGTGTGGCCCCAAGTCCTGGAGCCAATCATCTCAAAGCTCCCAAGCAGGAGCTGTAACTCCCGGGACCTGCCCCCCAGTTACTATTGGTGGGGAAGTTATTTCCATTCCCTGGCTCAAAAGCAAGGCCACAGCTATTTAACATATCTATGTAACGAGTCAAAGGCTATAGATATGTTAAATGACTACACCAGAGGTTAGCTGCAGGGCTGTTGCTATGGGAAACAGCTCTCAATGGGCCTGCTCCATTTGTCCCTTCCCCCAACCCACACCTGGGGCAGGGACGGTGAGGACATCCTAATATTTTCTGAACACCTTGAGTTCTGGACCCCATTACAAATCCTTCTTTTGGGGAAGCCTCCTGGCTGCACCCTCCTACAGTAGGACAAAAGGAGTGACAATGGAGTGAAATAGGAAAGGTGAGCTTGGAGCGGGTTTGGGGAGTGATCAGAAGTTTAGTTTTGGACATGTTAAGTTGTGATGTCTGCTGAATGTCCAAGTGGAGATAGATATATGCATGTGGACTATGGAAAGATGCTTTGTCTTGAGACATAATGTGATGGTCATCAGCATAAGGATAATATTTAAAACTATAAGAATGGATGATATCATCAGTGGGGTGGATACAGACGCAAAGAGGAGAAGAGAGGGCTGAGGGCTGAGCTGCAGGGAACTCCAACATCAATAGATTATGAGAAGAGAACTACAAAGGAGATTGAGGAGTGAGAGAAAAAATAACAGTCTAGTCTCGACAAAACAAGTGAGATAGTTAATGATAAAATACATGTTCTCATATGTGAACTGTGTGCTAATAAATAAGAGCTCAAAATAAGAAAAAAATACACATGGTCAATTGTGTCATATGCTGGTGACACTGAGAGTAAGATGGGAATTAAGAAAACTTAGGTATTTTTACAGAGGTTAACTAAAAGAAGAAGAATCAAGCCTTGGACTGCAGTCTTGCCCAACTGAATGCATGATGATTCAACTCTGACATAAAGAGTTTAAAAGAAGACTGTGGGGAAGATAATGTGTCAAGCAATTGTTTTGGATCTGAGGGTGCAGGTGCACTCTCTGGGTGGTCCAGGCTCTTTATTTTCTCAGGGTGAGTGGCTAGGGGAGGACACAGGTCAGACTTGGCTGAGGCAAAGGCAGGCACTTTAGCAACAGCTGCAGAGGTTGCAGGTGTCCTGGTTCCTTGAGAAAGGAGATCTTCAAATGGGGCAGAGCAAAGACTGGGAGCTTTTGCCTGCAGCGTCTCACTGAGAGCGGAGATTTGGCCTGAGAACTACTGCAGACAACGTCACTGCTTAGGCACTAACTGTTGTCTGTGCATTATCAGCAAATAAAAGCATATGCATTGGTGTTCAAATAAAGGATATCAGAGATGCATTAGAATTTTTCAAAGAGTTTTAAATTTTGGGCTTTAAAAACTGCTGCAACATTTCAAAGCATATGTCCACAGAATAACAGTAATTAAATTTAAAATAGCCCTTTTTGACAGAAACAAACACTACTTCCCTGTGAAACTTTGAATCAATCAGTTAGTAATGAAGAAGGCAATTTTAAAATTATTTGTCTTCTTGTTATTCAAGTGGTAGCTATAAAATATATAAATAGGTGTTTTGAAAATTTTAAATATAGACAAGTCATGAAGCCATTTTTGTCTTGTACAACCTCTGACAGTTACAGGATATGTCAGTAGAAACACTAAAATGCTATTGTATAAATTTATATCCCAAATGTATGTATTAATCATATCACAACTATATATTAAATTTATAATATACAGAACTGATTTGCATGAACTGTTAAATATCTCTAAAATTATTGTTCTTCAAGAATTATCAGCTCTGGATATACTCAAATTTTTATTTCAGCATAATTTGTTAAACATTTATCCTGAAAAAAGGATGGGGTTCAGAGGGTTTCAGAGTTGTGAACACAGAGACAGATTTCAGGAAGATGTCAGAGGACCTGGGAGCTCTGCACCCTTCCCATGTCCTCTGCCTTTTCCATTTTTTCCATCTAGCTCTTTCTCGGTTATATGCTTTCATAATAAACTAGTAACCTGGTTTGTAAAAAAAACAATGTATCCATGTCATTCTCAATACCACTGATGAAATGAGTTGTTAAATGTATAAATTCTGATGGACAAACAAGAATGCGATATAGAAATTAGGAAGAAAACATTCATAAACAAAGAGGGCTGGGCAGGGAACACGACCACCAACACAGCGTAGCTAAAAGGGGTAGTTGCTACAGAACAAAAGCAAATTCTCTGAAAGAATGTTGGTCTTTTTGGTGGTGCTCAAGACGAGCCAAAAATCTGGATCATTTTGCTAGTACAGTATGTATGTGTTTGAAACAACACACACACACACTCACACACACACTTCTGATCAAATAAAAATCATGATGGACATGAAATAACTCAGAAGGCATCTGAGGTGTAAGCTCCGACACGGAGAATGAGTGGAGAGTTCTGGACATATGTGTTTCTAAACAGTGACGAGAACTCCAGCAACTGCTAATTAAACAGCATTTTCATTAACAACACAGGAATTTAAATTATTTTCAAGTAAAAACCATGACAGTGACAATAATTTCTAAGGAAATTTAGGGAAGATAGGTTAGTGAAAGAAGAGACATGCAAGAGATCTGTAAATCAGGTAAAACAAGCAAAAAATAAAGAAACATTTAGTAGAAGTAAAATGGCTATTGAATTTAAATCTACAGTTCCTTCCCCTCTCTGTAAAGATATCCTTAATATGGTAATGAATGTCAGAGGGTGGGGAGCCAGGCAGCAATCACTTCGATATGAGATAAGAGGTCTCCATCTTGTCTGAATATGAAGGCTTTGGACCTCAATTTTATTTCAAGTTTGGTGAACAGCAATCAGTTCCCATTTGTGATTAGCCTCTGTCTTTTTACTGTAGAGAGGGTTGAGACAAAGTTTTAAAGGTTATTCTACACCAGACAAAAGGAGTACGTGAAAAATAAAAGGCTTTTCAAATGATCTAAAGTGCACTTGAATCTGCCACTTTTATATATCATTAGCAAATTGTGATTGATTAAGTATCACAGTTAAATCTCTTACAAGCTTTTTGAAATAAAAAGAGGGTATAGCAAGTGTGGGTATCACAGTATGGGGCATTATTATTTTTTTTAAATGTAGAACGTATTTTTTGAGGTTGTGTAATCCTATCTCTTACTCCTGAAATTATGGAATTAGAATCCTGAGAATAGTTGTTCCTGAATCAGCGCTCAAGCAGATGACTGGCTTGCCGTTTCAGCTTAAGGATTAATAGCAACGATCTTGGGAAAACGCTGAGGCTACACTCCAGTGATGATGAAGAACATGAGTCAAATATGATTTGATTGTTTTTATGTCAGTCTTTCAGTTAAAAGTCTTCGCATGTCACAAGGTTGCTTCATCTCAACTGAACGGTTGGAGCACATTTGTGTGCAAGGGCAAGGAGATGAACTTTCCTTTAATGTTGATTTAAAAATGTACCCACTAAAGAGCACTACATTTCTTTTAAATATAATGACAATTGTATACCTGCGAAACAAAAGTAACCTTTAAAACATGTCTTTTTCTTATAGCTTGGTGCTGAAGGAGTATTGGGGGAGACAAAACAAAAGATATAATATTATGGATCGCCACACAAATATAACATCCACCGATTCCTTTTTAAATATGTGAAAGTACTAATAACACCTAATATTCTGAAGTAACTGCATAATCATAGTTTGGAAGTACTAAAGTGTATTTAGTAAAATCCTCATTGTTGGACAGATTTTATATCATAGGGCCATGGTGAGTTATCATGTTTTAACATACATTTGTGTTCCTTGTCCATTATTTTCTTGGAATTATTTATTAGAAATGAGAATGCTAGTCAAACAGGTATGTAGATTTTAAAGATATTTAATGCAATAATTACCAAAAATATAAAATTGTGTCTCCTAGATGTTAATTAGAAAGGCCATTTCTTTATGTCTTTGAAAAAATTTCAATGTTGGCCAAATATTTGAAAAAATGTGTTATTTTAATTCGCATTGCTATGATTTTCTTATATTGTTTCTTTTCATTTTCTCTTTTCTGAATTGCTTATATGTGTCCACTGGCATCTTTTTCATTTTATTTGTAAAAATTATTTTAATTATTTTATTATACAAAAAATTAAAGGAAGCTTCTTTTTTATTTGTTTTTTGTTGTATTTTTCCATTACCATTTACCCCCTTTGTACCCTCTTCCCCTCTGTGATCACCACACTGTTGTCCATGAGTCCTTTTTCTTTTTTGCTGAATCCCTCCACCCCCTAACCCCCACACCCATAGCTGTCAGCCTGCTCTCTATCTGAGTCTGTCCCTATTTTGCTTGTTAGTTCAGTTTGTTCATTAGATTCCACATATGAGTTAAACTATATAATATTTATCTTTCTCTGACTTGCTTACTTCACTTAGCATAATATTCTCCAGGTCCATCCATACTGTTGCAAAGGATGAAATGTTCTTTTTTACATCCAAGTAGTAATGCACTATGTAAGTGTCCCATAGTTTTTTATCTACTCATATAGATGCTAAAATCTTCCAACAAAATATTAGCAAAATGAATATAACAATGCATCACAAAGATCATACACCATGATCAGGTAGAGTTTATTCCAGAAATGCAATGTTGGTACAACATTTGCAAATCAATAAATGTGACATACCACATAAATAAAATAAAGGATAAAAAACACATGGTCATATAAACAGATGCAGAAAAAACATGTGATAAAATCTAGCACCCACTTACGATAAAAACTCTCAACAAAGAGAGGATAGAGGGAACATACCTAAACATAATAAAGGCCATATACAACAAACCCACTGCCAGCAGCATACTCAGCAGGCAAAAACTGCAAGCATCTTTCCCTTAAGATTGGGAACAAGACAGGGATGTCTTCTTTCATCTCTCTTATTCAACATAGTACTGGAAGTCCTAGCCATTGCAATCAGATAAGAAGAAGAAATAAAAGGCATCCAAATTGGAAAGGAAGAAATAAAACTGTCTTTATTTGCAGGCAATAAGATATTGTACAAAGAGAACCCTAAAGATTCCACCAAGAAACCATTAGAACTGATAAATGAACTTAGTTAAGTAGCAGGATACAAAATTAATATCCAGAAATCAGTTGCATTTTTATATGACAATAATGAACTATCAGAAATGTAAATTAAGAAAGCAATCCTATTCACAATTACTTCAAAAAAGAATAAAATATCTATGAATAAGTCTAACTAAAGATGTAAGACTTGTATATGGAAAATTATAAGACTGAAGAAAGAAAGAGATGAATATACAAATAAGCGGGAGCACATACCATGTTCATAGATAGGAAAAATTAACACCATTAATGACCATACTACCCAAAGTAATCTATGGGTTTGATTAAACTCTTTTCAAGATACCAATGACATATTTCACAGAACTAGGACAAATATTTCAAAATTTTTTATGGAACCAAAAAGACTCTAATTAGCAACAGCAATCTGGAGAAAGAAGAACAAAGTTAGGAGAATAATGCTAATATCAAACTATAACATAAAGCTATAGTAACCAAAACAACATGGTACTGGCATAAAAAAGATACAAAGATTAATGGAACAAAATAGAGAGCCCATAAATTAAAGAAGAGTCTGAAACTGAAATTTAGATGTAACTCTGCAAATTACTGGTTGTTTCAAATTGGAATCTCATTTCACTTCTCAGAGATTAAATTTCCTTATCTGTCCTACCTTACTAGAGTGACTTTATTTATTAAGGGGCAAAAATAAAAGTTTTCACCATCCTACTTGTGACCCTTTGACAGTTATCATTTGGAATGTTCAAAAATATCCTAGTTATTTCTCTGTGCATGCATTTGGTAAGATCTCACTCCCCCTTACCCTTCGGAGTTGAGTATGCCCACATGATTTGCCCTAGTCAATGAAATATGAGTGGCAGTGACATTGGTCATTTCTAGTGGAAGATCTGAGAAAGTGCATGAATATATTCTTCAGTGATAATCATGGAACATCATGTGAAGAAAAGGTATTTGTAGTGTGGGTATTTGAGTAAATAAAGAATTGGTGTTCCTTACTGACTGCAAAAAGACAAGTAGTATAAAACATTCAATATATAAGACACTGAAATGTTGGGATTATTGCAGTATAATATATCTGGTCTTGACTGATACAATGGGTGTTATCTCAAAATTAATTTCTTACATGAAATAATATACTCATTTGTACAGATTATCATTATAGCATTAACAGATCATTAAATGTAAAATTTTAATTTAAATTATTTTTTATTTTTAAAAAAATTTTAAATGATTTTATTTCTTTGTTTTTAGGCAGATGGGAATGGTGGAAGAGAGGGAGGAACTATCAGTATGTGGTTGCCTCTTGCACACCCCCTACTGGGGACCTGGCCCACAAACCAGGCATGTGCCCTGACTGGGAATCAAATTGGTGACTCTTTGGTTTGCAGGCAGGTGCTCAATCCACTGAACCACACCAGCCAGGCCTAATTAAAAATTATTAGCAAAAATTAATATTCAACCTTAATATAGCAACTAGATAATCCATCCTTGGCTTATTTTTTACCATCAGCTGATAAATTTCTGGGCTTATGAGTGTCTTTTACCTCCTTTGTGGTGACCGTAGATGTGTTAAGTCTTTTCATTTGAGTTTCAATGTGATTGCAGCTCACCTGCCACATAGTTATGCAATAATCTGCCTAAGTATCAGTCTCCACAAGCTACTTTTTTATTCTTGGAAGCCCTCCATTAATCCTTTTTTGATATTTTACTCTGTTTATTTTCAAATACATTCGGAACAATTCTATGCAGTTCAGTAAAGGCAGAGGACCTTGTTGTATTTAGAGTGCCTGAGAAAGTCATTTCTCATTTAACTATTCATACACATCCCTCTTCTACTGCTCTATGATTTCTCCTACACTATCATTCCTCTCTGGTGAGTTCATAGTTTTCCTCTGAATTACATCCCCATCCTGTTGGAAGTCCTACATTTATTTGTGGAGCAAAAAGTAGCAGAACTTCCAGCAGGCTCTGTGCAGCCAATTTGACATCTTCATAGTCGTTTATTTATTGAAGACATTGTCATAAAATGCCTACTAAGTATGTGGCACTCTTGCAGATACCAGAGACACAACAAATAGTATGTGAGCTTGGACCTTGAGGAGGCTGCTTTCTAGTCAGAGACTCTACCTTGAGCAGGCAATCTCAAGACAGTTTGATGACAGGCCAAGTTGCCATGAGAGCCACACAAGAGAGATTTCAAACCCGGCTTTGCCTGACAAGGCTTCCTGTTATGATGTTGAATCTGAGAATGTATCTGTTTGCAGAGATGCAGGAGAGGATGGAGGGAAGGAGGAGAGAGTTCAGGCATAGGAAACATGGAACAAACCTCCAAATCTACATATTATTGCTTTCCAAGAATACAAGCTACTTAGTGGGCTTGAGGAAAAATTCTTAATGAGGGGTAAGTGATGGAGTAACAGGAGTATGAGAATCAACTTTTAAAGCAGACAACATGGATCTAATAATGAACAATAGGCAAGGTCCAAGAATATGTATTTAACTTGAGGGCATTTTCCAGGAAATGGAAGAATTTTTATGTAGCAGCAGTCAGTTCTGTTTTAACCAGTTGACTTTGGCAACAGTATGCCTACTCTCATAGATACTGTAACATCAGTCAAGAATTTATGCATAAATATAGAGGAAAGCTGAGGCAGTCTGACTTAGGTAGTAATAAAATGGAGGAGAAGTGGATGACTTGTGAAAGATTAGGAGGTAGGATGAAAATGATTTGGCACTTGCTGTGAAGGAAAGAAGAGGGTGCAGAAAATGGTATGACAACGAGGTTAAAAGGTGGGCAGCTGGGCAGACAGATGGGATATGTATAAAAGAAATCAGAAGAGAAGGGACAAAACTGTGTACAAATAGCTCCATTGCAGACCAAATGGGTACAGCAGAACTATAAAATGGTCCTCTATGAAAATGCCCCCTGGTCCATTGTATAACTGGATTGAAATTGCTCAAAAGACTGCTCAGTTATGCCTCCTTCATTTTAACTCCTACATACCACCTCCAGAACACCTGACCTGTTTCTTACTCTTCTATGTATTCTCAAGCACACAATAGTGTTTTGGTAACATGAAATACCTACCTTCAATAGTAATCATTTGTAAATAAAAAAGTTGTTTTAAAAGTTACAATATTTTAAAACTTATAGCACTTTTTAATAGCACTTTCTAAGTCACCTTCAAATACTACTGTCCACACACTTTTAATTGAAGCAACATTTTATAGATTAAAAAATTGGTGCTAAATTGTTAGATGATAGGCTGTATTTTTTCATGAGCAAGCAGAGGAATTGACTAAATCCACTTCCTCTGATTTCTAGTCACCTACAACCACCTAAGTTTTGATTTTAATGTGGGATATGAATAAAATAATACTTTAAAGGTATTTTTGGCTCTTTTCTGTACATATTAGCTTTATAATCATTCATAAGTAGTTGTGATACAGTTTTTAAGTAATAATAGGTAAGTTTTTTCTGCAAATATTTTAATTAGTTATTGAGTAAATATACTAAGGTGCAAAAAACTTAAGTGTAGGCTCAATAACTTTTTGTGTAGTGAAGCATTCAAAAGCTTCTGTCAGGTCTATTCTCAAGCACTAGACATCCAAATGTGAACCAATATTCTGGCTTTTGTTATAGAGACTTTTCCTGTTACTTTTAAAAAAATTTTAAACAAGTGAGATCTTAAGGTACATGTTTATCAGTGTCTGGCTTCTTTTCCATGACATTATGTCTATACGTTGTTGTATGTGACAATAATTTTGTTTTTTCTCTGCAGGTTACTTGATTATTCTTTTGTTAGCAAGCTTTGGTTTCTTTCCTATTTTTGTGTGTACTGGACAAAGCTGCTATGATTATTGTTCTGCTTGTATGCTGGTACCTATGTGTGCATGTGTGTACCTAAGGGTGGAATTATTGGGTTACAGCAGAGGTCCCCAACCTCGGGTCATGGACCAGTATTGCTCCATGACCTATTAGGACCCAAGCTGCACAGCAGGAGGTGAGTGGTGGGTGAGTGAGGAAAGCTTCATCTGTATTTGAATTCCCTCCCCATCGCTCACATTACCACCTGAGTGTTGCCTACTGTCAGATCAGTGGTGGCATTAGATTCTCACAGAAGCACCAACCCTACTGTGAACTGTGCATTCGAGGGATCTAGGTTGCAGGTTTCTTATGAAAATCTAATGCCTGATGATCCGAGGTGGAGCTGAAGTGGTGATACTAGCCCTGGGGAGTGACTGCAAATACAGATTATCATTAGTAGAGAGGTTTGACTGCATAAAGACTATAATAAATCAATTGTTTGCAGATTAATATATAAACCCTATTAGTGAGTGGCAAATGACAATTAAGATGCTTCTGGTGACAGGCTTCTCAGTGGCAAGTGAGTTGATGTACTTCAATTGTACATCTGCATCAGGTAGCAGGGTTTAAGTCAGAATCCGACACTTATTTTAGTCTGCACATGGTCCGCCCATTATTTTATTTACCATTTCCACCTGAGCCCCTTTTCCACACTATGCACTTGGCTGAGTCACAGTTTTGGTAAGCCCACAGCTAACCCTAGCCAAAATGAGTGAAAAACAAATGCTGCTGGAGAGCTTCTTTGAAAAGGGGGAAAGATCTGATGATGAGATAGCAAAAGACTTTAAAACTGCCAACAAAAAGAAAGTTGCATTTAAAAGAAAATAGTAAGAGTTCTGCTTAAATTATGGGTTCATTGCAACGGGTGATTCAAATTCTACAAGCCTGTATTGTACAATATGTGGCGACCAGCTACCCAATGAAGCCGTGAAACATTCAAAACTGCTTTGCCACATGGAGACCAAGCAACCTGCATTAGAAGACAAGCCTTTGGAGTTTTTCAAAAGAAAAGAAAATGTGAACATGAAGAACAGAAAGCAATTATTGAAGGTCACCACTTCATCCAATGTGTTTGTACTGAGAGCATCATTCTTAGTGGTTAACTGCATGACTAAAGCTAAGAAGCCCTTTACTATTGGTGAAGAGTTGATCTTTCCTGCTGCAAAGGACATTTGTCATGAACTTTTAGGAGAGGCTGCAGTTCAAAAGGTGGCACATGTTCCTCTTTCAGCTAGCACCATAACTAGATGAATTGATGAGATAGTAGAGGATATTGAGGCTCAAGTGTTAGAGAGGCTTAATGAGTCACTGTGGTATGTAATCCAGGTTGACGAGTCTACTGATGTTGACAACAAGGCAACGATGCTTGTTTTGGTGCAATGTATTTTTTAGGAAGATGTGCATGAAGATATGTTATGTGCACTTTTGTTGCCGACCAACACCATAGCTGCAGAACAATTCAAGTCTTTTTTTTTTTAAGTATATTTAATTGATTATGCTATTACAGTTTTCCCAGTTTTTTTCTCCCCTTTATGCCCTCTCTGCTCCATAATCCCTAACCCTCCAGTGCTCCCCCTACCCCCTTAGTTCATGTCCATGGGTCATACATATAAGTTCTTCGGCTTCTCTGTTTTCTATAGTATTCTTAACCTCTCCTTGTCTATTTTATGCCTACCATTTATGCTTCTTATTCCTTGTACTTTTCTCCCCAATTCTTCCGCTCCCCCTCCCCACTGAAAACCCTGGATATGATCTACATTTCTCTAGTTCTGTTCCTGTTCTAGTTGTTTGCTTAATCTTTGTTTTTGTTTTTTTAGGTTCAGTTGTTATAGTTGAGAGTTTGTTATCATTTTACTGTTCACATTTTTTATCTTCTTTTTCTTAGATAAGTCCCTTTAACATTTCATATAATAAGGGCTTGGTGATGATGAAATCCTTTAACTTGACTTTATCTGGGAAACACTTTATCTGCCCTTCCATTCTAAATGAAAGCTTTGCCGGATAGAACAATTTTGGATGTAGGTTCTTGCCTTTCATGACTTGGAATACTTCTTTCCAGACCCTTCTTGCCTGCAAGGTCTCTTTTGAGAAATCAGCTGACAGCCTTATGGGAACTCCTTTGTAGGTAACTGTCTCCTTTTCTCTTGTTCTTCTAGGATTCTCTCCTTCTCTTTAATCTTGGGTAATGTAAATTATGATGTGCCTTGGTGTGTTCCTTCTTGGGTTTGACTTCTTTGGGACTCTATGAGTTTCCTGGACTTCCTGGAAGTCTATTTTCTTTGCCAGATTGGGAAAGGTCTCCTTTATTATTTGTTCAAATATCTTTTCCACTTGTTGCTCTTCTCCTCCTTCTGGTACCCCTATAATTTGGATATTGGAACATTTAAAGATGTCCTGGGGGTTCCTAAGCCTCTCCTCATTTTTTTGAATTCTTGTTTCTTCATTCTTGTCTGGTTGGATGTTTCTTTCTTCCTTCTGGTCCATACCGTTGATTTGAATCTCAGTTTTCTTCCCATCACTATTGGTTTCCTGTATATTTTCCTTTATTTCACTTAGCATAGCCTTCATATTTTCATCTAATTTGTGACCAAATCAACCAATTTTGTAAGCATCCTGATTACCAGTGTTTTGAACTGTGCATCTGATAGGTTGGCTATCTCTTAATTGCTTAGTTGTATTTTTTTCTGAAGCTTTGATCTCTTCTTTCATTTGGGCTATTTATTTTATTTTTGTCTTGACATGCCTGTTACATAGTGAGAGGCAGAGCCTTAGGTGTTCACCTGGGTGGGATAACCCAGGTCACTGTATTGTGATATTGTATGTGGGGGAGGAGTCAGAGAGTGAACAGTGGCACTTGCTCTACTCTCTGCTGGACTTCAGTCACTTCCTCTGCTTCCTACAAGCAATTTGGGCCATTCCGATGCTGATTCCCTAGTGGGTGGGTTTGTGTGTGTTCTAGGACCCTGTGGGTCTCTCCAACAAACTTTCCTGTGAGGTTGGGAATTTCTCCTGCTGCTGTCTCAACCACCACAGGTATTTTCAGTCAGTAGTTTGAAGCTTTATTTCCCCGAGCTAGGGCCTTGAGTTGCGCAGTCCATCCCACTCCCCAGTAGTTTCTCCCAGTTTCTCTACACGCAAATGTGGGACCCCCCAGTCCACAATTCACTGCCTCACCAGATCACCTGCTGCTGCCTCGCTGGCCAGCTGCACCTTTGCATGCTCTGCTCCACAATCTGCCCCCTCACTGAGTCTGTCAGCCACTGCCTTGTCGCAAGTCCTCTCCCCCCAACTGCCTATCTCTTCCCCTCTTACTGATCTGGATGGATGTGTCTTCTTTAACTCCTTGGTTGTTGGACTTCCATACAGTTCAATTTTCTGTCAGTTCTGTTTTTTTTTTTAATTGTTGTCCTTCTTTTGGTTGTGCAAGGAGGCACAGTGTGTCTACCTATACCTCCATCTTGGCCAGAAGTCTGCCAAGTAATGTCTAATTTAAGTCTTTAAATGATTATATATCATGAAATCTGAACTGATCATTTTGTGTCAGTATATGCATGGACAGAGTGGCTGCCATGACTGGATAGCTTTCTGGTTTTACTGCTTGAATCAAAGAGGTCATCTCTGAATGTGAGTCTATGCACTGTGTCACCCACAGAGAAATGCTGGCTAGCCAAAAAATGTTACCTGAACTTAACAACATTTTTCAGATATTATTAAAATGATCAACCACTGTAAATGTGTGCCCTTAACTCACATCTGTTCGCACAGCTCTGTGAGGAGATGGATGCAGAGCACACATGTCTCCTCTGATACACAGAAGTGAGATGGCTTCCTACAGGAAGGACTACAGGACTGGCCAGAGTTTTTGAGTTATGAGGGCTGCTCCAGAGATTTCCTTTAGAGAAACAGTCACCACTGGCAGCACATTTCAGTGACACAGAATAGGTCACAAAACTTACTTACTTGTGTGACATAGTCAACCTGCTCAATGAACTCAATCTGTCACTTCAGGGGAGAATGACAACTGTGTTTAAGTCAGCAGATAAAGCGGTTGCATTCAAAGCCAAACTGGAATTATGGGGACGATGAGTGAACATTGGGATGTTTGACATGTTCTAAACACCAGCAGAGATTTTGAAAGAGAATGAGCCAGGACTTTCTTTCTCCCAGCTGGTGCATGATCATCTATCTCAGCTTTCAGAAGAGTTTGGGCATTACTTTCCAACCACAAAAGACCCTGAACTGGGAAGGAATGTATCCACGATCCATTTGTGAATGAGCCAGGTGAATAGACTTTGTCCATGCTAGCAGAGGATCAGCTGCTTGAGATCACAAATAAAGGCGGCCCAGAAAGCATGTTAAAGACAACTTCAAATCTCCATACATTCTGTATTAAAGTCAAGATGGAATATACAAAGATTGCCACAGAAGCACTGAAAAGCCGGCTTCCATTTCCAACATTCTGTCCTTGTGAAGCAGGGTTTTCTATAGTGACAACAACCAAAGTGAGATTATGGAGTAGACTGGACATAAACAATGCACTTTGGGTGTCACTGTCTCTCATCACCCACAGATGGGATTGTCTAGTTTCAGGAAAACAAGCCCGGGCTCCCACTGATCCCACATTGTGGTTAGTTGTATAATTATTTCACTATATATTATAATGTAATAATAATAGAAATAAAGTGCACAAAAATTTAATGCACTTGAATTATCTTGAAACCATTCTCCCTCTCCCCTGGTCCATTGAAAAACTATCTTGCACAAAAGTGTTCCCTAGTGCCAAAAAGGTTGGGGACTGCTGGGTGACATGGTTATGGCTATGCTCACTTTAATAGGCACTGCTGAATATTTCCACAAAGTGATAGAACTAACTCAGAATTCAGGTACAATGTATAAAAGTTATACCTTGTAATTTTCAGAAATAACGTGTAAGAATGACAGTTATGACATACCTCTCCTGTAATTTCACATTTCAAACTCTTTCATTTTGGTTATTCTTGTACATGTGCATATTATTTCATTTTGGTTTCATTTCTAATTTCCTTGATGAATAATGAAGTAGGGTAACTTTTCATATACTTATTAGCCATTTGGACAATCTCTTTCATAAAGTAGTATTCAAGTCTTTTGAAAGTTTTTCAACTGAGTCATCTTTTTATCTTAACTGTAAGACTTTATATATTTTAGATAAGAGTTTCTTGTTGTATATATGCATTGCAGATTTATTTTCCCGCTCTGTGCCTTGTCTTCTCACACTTTTAATACTGTTTTATGATGAAGAGAAATTTTAAAATTTAATATAGTCCAAATTACAAATATTTTCTTTTATTAGTAGTTATTTTTCATTTTTTTTAAGAAAAATTTACCTGCCTTCAGTTTATGAAGGCCTTTTCCTTTGTTATCTTTAGTGTGTTATCTTTGAAATGTACATTGTGATCTACCTGAAATTGGTTGTCAACTATTCTGTGAGGTGCTGGTCAGGTTTTTTTCCTATTTGAATATACAATTGACCCAACACTATTTATTAAATGATTTTGTCACTAAATTGAAGTATTGTCTTCATCATATAACTGCATATAACTTAATCACACAATGTATGTATGTGACTCCTCTATTTTTTCATGATCATATTTTCTGACCTATTTGTTTCAATTACTCTAAATTTATTTGATCTACATATGTTCTTCATGTTAATTTTCCACTTTTATTCTTTAAGTCAATGTTGTCTATACTATTCTTGGTCTATTGAACTTTTGAATCATTTAGAATAATTATTTTTGAAACTGTGGCAATAAGTAACAATTACATAATCAAAAAATAATGTTGCACTGGTAGTTAATTCCTTTTAGTTTATTTTCTCCATGTTTTTAAAGATTTAAGAAAATTACTCAAACTAACACAAATAGTATGCTCTTCGTATCTTGTCAAATATAAATTTTCTGAGTACTTTTTTATGTATATGCTACATGGGCTTTTTTTTTGAAATTATAGTATAACATTGCTTGTGACTCTGAAATATTATTTTCAATTAGTTTTGCATATTCAGAATTAGACCTATTATTATTTCTCCAACAACTTATTTCTCACATTCTATTATTTCTACCATCACTATATACTCTGTTGAAGTATTTTTAAATCAACTTTCTTAAAAATTAGTCTTCTAGCCCTGGCTGGCATAGCTCAGTGGATTGAGTGCGGGCTGCGAACCAAAGCATCGTAGGTTTGATTCCCAGTCAGGGCACATGCCTGGGTTGCAGGCCCCCAGCAGCTGCACATTGATATTTCTCTCTCTCTCTTTCTCCCTCCCTTCCCTCTCTAAAAATAAATAAATAAAACCTTTTTAAAAAATTAGTCTTCTAAAGGTTAAAATAAGCTGTATGGCACATCCCACCTAGATAAACTTAAGTAGACTAGTCTTTCCTTTCTCCTCTTCACTAAGTACAACCTGAAACCTTTGAAATACAACCCAAAATATGAAATACCAGCAAGGAGAAATAGACAAATTCTCAATTATAGTTAAAGACTTAAAAATTCTTCTTTCAGCCTTTGATAGAATCACTAAACAGAAAATCATCACAAGTGTAGATGATCTGAACAATACAATTAACCAACATGATCTAATGATCTATCTATGTCTATCTATGATCTATCATCTCTCTATTTATTTATATCATTCTACCCAGCAACAGGAGAGTAAACATGTTTTTGCAGCATCCATATCCTAGGCTACAAAACAATATTTACCACATTTAAAAATATTGTACATAATATGATCTCTGAATGTAATGGGATTATGTAGGAATTTAATAAAAGAAAGGGAAAGGGGAAATGTCTAAATACTTGGCATAATAACCAAAACTGGGAAGAAATAAACAACAACCCAGAGGTCCTTCAACATGTGAAGGCTAAGCAAACTGTAGGGAGTCCACATCATGGAATACTGTCAGCAACAAAAAGAAACTACTGATACCCACAAGAACTGTGATGGACCTCCAGTGAATTTTGCTGAGTGGCAAGTCCATTACCAAAGGCTATATACAGTATAATTCCATTAACATAATATTTTTAAAATGACAAAATTTTAGAAACGGAGTTTAGATTAGTGGTTGTCAGGGATTAGAAATAACTTGAGAGTGGGTGAAGGAAGAGGGTGTCACTACAAAAGGGCGTCACTACAAAAGGGCCCCATGAGTGGTGATAGAACGCTTCAGTTCCTTGATGATGTGAACTTATAATGTGACAAAATTCAATGGAATTAAAGACTAAGACCCACACACAAATGAGTATAAGTAAAACTTGCTATATCTAAGAACAATCAAAATCAGTGGATTGTACTGTAATCACATAAGTTTCACCACTGTGGAAAACTGGGTGAATGTGCATGAGGTCTATCTACTTTAATCCTCATAATGGCATGAGAGGCTACAGTTGTCAAATGAAAAGTTCAGGTAATACACAGGTGTTACTTAATCCCTTCACGGAAACATAGAGAATATTATCCACTTTTGAATATAATTCAATTTATATGTAAAATATTTTCCAATGTACTTTTTATTTGGATTGAAAACAAAAAAATTTAAAATGGCTAATATAAAAGTTTAAAACAATAAATGCTAACAGTCCTTTTATTTTTCTATACACAATGACTTCTTCCACCATATAAAGTCTATTCTTTAACATTGTGGAAATAAATCTTTAGCTTCTTTTTCTTTTTTTTTAAAGTTGTTATTTACTCTAAATTTTAAATGTAATCATTGTAAAAAAATTTGTCTTCTTGCTTATTTAATCCTCATAATCAGGATGACTATATTTTTAACCTATTGTAATGAGATTAATATTATTGCCTAGTTTTATATTTTTGAATTTTAAAGCACTGATTTGAGATGACTACTCCAAAATTGAACTGTTACCTTTGTTACTTAGTAATAGGCATTCACCACAAATTTTAACTGTTTATAACTTTGCTAAAAATAAAATGAAAACTTACATTCATTTAGTTAAATGCATTTAGTTAGCTATCTGTCCTCAAATTTATTAACAAGCAGAATGAGTTTGTCAGTTTTGGGAAACTAGCAAATGAGTGTGATATTATAGCAACATTGAAATTTTATTTTAAAATTCCTCACTAGTAAAATGAAGGTGTAAGTATTGTCAGCTTCAATTCTTGCAGAATGTTATCACCATACTGTCACTTATGCCAACTCTAATGAAAATGGGTGTGTTATAAATCAAGCATGAGGCATGGGCTTCTTATGACAATGGTGCATTTCAACTTTTACCTTTTTACCACATTTCTTGGACAATACAGGATAATATCTTTCAAGTTTTTACTGCTTGTGTGTGAAATCACAAAAGAATCTAGCTAAACGTAGTGAAAATTCAAGGCTACTCCATGACATTGGTTCACTGAATGCTGATTATGTTTGAATGCTCAAATCCGTATCAATCAATGGGGTCTATTGTACCTCACCCATCACCTTGACAAAGCATGTTTTATTGTGCAGACTGTTTTTAAAAAGAGTCACTAAAACATTCTGAGGCACAGAAAAATTTCCTTCTTTCAAACATCCTCTGTAAATTGAGTACATGTGAGCTATTCTGCATGAAAAGTGTACACATTGCACAATAAGAAAAAAAAAACATTATATCTGAAGATTGGAAGTTATGTGTACTTTAAATAAAAACATCTACCCAGAAAATAAACAACAATACTAGTAAAAAGCTAAGATATGTTTCCAAGTACAATACAAGTTTGTCACAAAAACCAGACCTAAAAAGAAAACCAAATTGAAAATTTCTGAAGGAAGAAAAAAGACCAATTATCTTATGAAAAAGTAGAAAGTGTATAAGAAGAGGAACATATGTCAAAAACATTCTCTATTTACCTTTCATTAAAATGTTTTCCTATGCAAATGTTAAATACTCTAGGAGAGGGATAGGATTTTTCTCATGTTAACTAATCCAGACAAAAGTGAATAGAGATTTGCTTTCTTCAGCATTTATTGATATTAATTGCTTTATTGAACTAGCTGTGGGAACAAGGATTTCCCAATGCCAGCATAAAGGATCATTACTTATAAGCTAACTGAGCCCACAGATTCTACACTTAGCTCAACATTTCTGTTGGAAATACTGAAAGAATCTTTAAAAAAAAACCCATTGTTATATTTCAGCTTTCATGCTGTATGCTAAATTACGTAAGCTAAATGATAAAATGTTTTCCAGGAAAAAGGGATTTTTAAAGTCCCACACACTAGGCTTCAAATCAAGCTCTGAATGGGAGCTTATTATTATGCTTTTCTTCCATTTATTTTTAATTCTTCCCCTTTGGCTCTGTCTTACAGGTGTCCCTAGTTACAACCATCAGTAAAAACAAAACACATGTGTAGGCCATAAATCTGTATTTGTGCTAATTCATAAGAGAAAAATATCTTCAGTTCCTCCTTCCAATTTCCTTTTCTTCTACCCCTTAGAAGCTCTCTATAGGGCTGTGAGCTTTTGATTACAGAGACCAAACTCTGCCCCCCCATGATAGTTTAAGCGGCAAGTTTTGGTGTGTCATTTCTCATTGCCACCAAAGAAGTCAAGGTAAAAATTCCCAGGTTAATTTAGAACATAAAGGAATTTAGAAAAGAAATCAGTATTTGGTGAAAGAGAGGAGCTGCCAATTTCATTTTTTTTTTTTTTGTAGGAACTACACAAGGTTCATTCAGACCCATATCAAGTATTAGCACTAACTTTTTATATTGGGAAGTCCTGGACTTGAATATCAAATAGTTAATATATTTCCCAGGCACCAAAGGGGAGGCTCTTATAATTTTGTTCAGATATTCACATTATAAAGGCGCCAGAGGCAATGCTAAAGTCAAGGTAGACTTGGTTATTTGCTCATAAAGTCTAATTTGTGTTTAATAGATCAGCTGTTTTAAATCACATCATGTTGAAATGTGGTATGCAAATTGTCAGCACAGAGTGTTTTCTTTTTCCTCCTTTATTTCTATTTTCATAAAATAATAAGTGGGCCTCTAACATGGTTCTTTAGTTGTGAAATAACAACCCCAACAGCTAGAAACAAGCAGCTGGACTGTTGTGTATTATAATTTGATAAATCACTGTTTTATGTTTGTACATTATTTTTCAAATTATTTCTCCAATGCTAAGATGAACACATTTTTTTTAGACCAAACTATTTTTAAAAATACAGAAATGTATCTAATAGTCATCTAACATTGGCGGCATAAATTTATATAGTGCTTTCAGGATGTCTTAGATTTGGTTATGAAGTTATTCCATGAGTAGATCTTGCCAAGACTATCCCAGAATCAACGAACTGGACTTACTAGGTCATCATCCCGTACTAACAGTATAGAGTTCTCAAAAGCTTTATTAGGTGCAACTGTAAGTGGCCCAGACAAGAGGTTTCAATCATTTCTTTTAGAGATGATTCCGCAGCTTCAGAAATTTTATTGGCAAGACATGACTTCTGATGCCCCGTAGGATGTGTCATTTTTCTCTGAGAACACTTGCAATCAATTCCGCCCCCCACCACACAGTCTTTGCCTGGATCGTTATTTTTTTGTTTGTTTTTGTGTTTTCACAATCTTTTCACCCAAATTTTCCCATATAATCAAATACCCACATTAAAAAAAATCAAAATTTGACAGGTTTGCATGAAGGGGGATTAGCAAGAGTTAAAGTAAACCATGGAAAGAGAATATTTTGTTTGGCTTAAGTAATGGCTGTAATCACTTAAACATGAACAATAACGCATTTGGAAGACATCAGAAACTGTTTTATATCACAGGCATATCATTAGGCCCCCATAACATTCCAGGAACCTGCCCTTTTCAACCTCTGCCTACCCCCTGGGAGAGTGTCTATTTCTATAGTAGCAATCTCAACAGAGATTTTTGAGCATTATTTCATTTTCCATCTCACAAATAAAAGATGGCATGGCAAGGGTATTTTCTGTGTGCCCTGTCTTTCTGGGATAGAGGCTTTAAGACACTGATGCGAGCCAACAGGGAGGCTCTACAGTGTGTAAAAAAAGCACCGCGTGAGCCAGGAGCCCCACAGCGGGACCTTTTCCCAGCCTATAAACAATACAGCTATGAGTTTCAGTGGGTTAAGGATCAGGCTAGAAATTTGTAATAACATGAGCTCTGATTCCAGATCTATAATTTACTGACTTGTTGAGTGGCAATGGGCACATAACTTCACTAACATGTCTTTTCAAAAGTTTAGTTTTGAAATTTGTATTAGTTATACATTTGATCATAGTAAAGTATATCACCTTAAAAATGAATAGTATGAAAAAAGTAACATAGCAAAAAGGCTAAATAGGTGTTTGGTAAATATTTAAAAAAGACATTCTAATTAATGCAATAACCCACTCATGACACTTTAAGAAAAAGGAACTGGCAAAATCTTGAGCTATAAAGTATTAAAATATCTTGTTCAATTTTAATATCTAAAAGTGTGAAGTTATAAAATAAAAAAATAGGTCAAGATATCAGATTAAAGGCTCAGAAAAAATCAAAACAAGAATTTGGATACGTAACAGCCACACTAGACCAAAGGAAAATAAAAAAGATGAAAAAAAAAAAGAATTTGGAATAGGATTAAATTGACATCATGATTCAATGTTTTCTTGCATGAATTCTTACTAAATATTGCTTAAATATTAGTTAAATATTTCTAGATAACAAGTATGTGTCTTTATCCTATGTTAAAATGATTTTCCTATTGGTTAAATTAAAACATTAACTAGAAGCACTTTAGATAAAATAAAATCTATGATAGTGTAGAATCTTTCTAAATTTCTAAGAACAGAAAGACTCAGAAATGAAAAATCAACAGATTTTAGAATATTAAATGGAATATCTAAATGTCAAAGTGATATATTAAAGTTTCAAAGTATATACAAACTAAAGTGAATTTTATAATTTGTATAATAGACTTGTGATAATTCTTTTTAATTTATTGTTGAATCCAACAAAAAGACTGCTAATAAAATATTGAACAAAATAAATGAACAGGTAATTCACAAAATAAAAAAGAGTTAACTCATGTATTATTAAAATTCTATTCTCATATTCTCATTACAATTCAATAAATACACATCAAATACATTTTTGGTTATAAAAATATCTAAACCACTGATAAAAATATTTGTTTTTATAAGCTATATGAAAAGGTATTTGGAAACAAGCATAAATATGTTTGTTGCATTATTTATAATAGTAAACCATTGGAAAACTGAATGCTCATCCATAAAGCAGATAATTTGTTGAAGTCAGGCCCATGCATGAACTCAACTAAAATGATGCCAAAACATCCTAAAATATTAAAAAATATGTAAAAACAGTTAAATTAGATAATAATCTTATATAATTTTACATATACCTCAATGTGCTTTGGGCTTTATTTTTAAGGTGTCAAAATATTAATAGTGACTTTTCTCAACAGTAGCATTATAGACTATTCTTTCATTTCTCTTTATATTTTTCAAATGCCTGTAGTTAGAATCCAGTATTGTTATAATCAGATTATGTTTTTTAAACATAATTTTTAAGGAGTCTTTAAACTTATGGTCATGTGATACCAGAGTGAATCAAAAATGAAAAACACACACAGTACACTGTTAAATGGTAATAATTAATAAAATGTTTTCACACAAGTGAAGTTTTTCTTTTCTTTTTTCTTTATTGTCAACACCATGTTTTATAGTTTAAACAAATACAGTTCTGTTTAGGAAGAAGAAAAGAAAAATTTTAAATGGCTATAGTATGTGGTCACTAATTTTTACTTGCTTGGATTCATAGATGATTTTGGGAAAAATTGCATTTCTAAACTCTGAGAACAATATAATTAATGTACACATCCCTGAAGTTGAGGATGAATAGGTATACCTTCTAAGTATTCTCTGAGTCAATGATGAACTTGAATGCAATATTAAGATCACCACCTTCTTCTCTTAGGAGGAAAAAATAATGGGGAAGCAAAGAAAATAGAGTTAGTTCAATACAAAGGATCAAAGGGCAAGAATTGAGTTAACATGGGCAAATGTGGAAGAAGTACAATTTTTTTCCAACTCAGTTTATTGTTTTTCAATGACAAACAGAGTATAAACTAAACCATGTGTGATAAGGCAACCGGGGCCCCAAAACAGCCCCAACAGCTTCACTTCAGATGACTGAACTTGTGTTTGTAGACATGCTCAATCTTGTTCCTGACCAAGATGAAGAGCTACTCCAATGCAATGTGCTCCACAAATACCCAGTTCTATGACTTCATTGTTTCCTAACAGTGACTTTTCAGGCCTACTCACCTTATTCACAATCTCGTGATTCTGCCCCCAGGCCTCCTTCACCCTCTTTGGAGATGCCAATTTCTGCTCCACGGGTTTAGGAACAGACGTCACTCGCAGGCTGAAAGACAACACTCTGCCTAGCACTGCCCCTGCGGCGCAAGTTGTACCTTCTCAGTGTGAGAACAAGGATTCCATTTCTCACATCAGAAGTTTAAGATGAGCCCCATAATTGGGCTTGAAATGGCTTTTTAAAGAAAATTTCCAAATAGTTTTAAAGAAAACTTCCAAATAAGGCTTTGAATGTTCACTGCATAAACCCAGGTTATCCTGAAAGAAATGAAGTTTGACTTCATCACCATTTCCCTTCATTTCCTATTGCTTCGGTCCCCTCTCTGTGGCATTATATGGCACCCTGTCATAATAGGGTCTCCTTATTCTGTTAGATAATTCTGAGATGTGTTAACTGATGATGTTTAAATAAATCTCTCTGGACATTTATATTTTAAAAAAGTCTTCTTGAACACTAAAATGGATTTAAGATAAAAAATAATGAAGTTTAAATATTGGAGTGATAAGCAGTAATTCTGGACAAGCTTACTATTAGTAATTTTGCTAATTAATCATCAAGTGTTTTTTTAGGACATAATATACTCTTTCTCCTATAGTAGTATCCAAGAGCACATTGTCACTTCTGAATTTCCAGACATTCATAAATGGAGAATTTCTGTCCACCTCAACATAGAGAACTTAGCAGAGGGCTCCAATGAATCTCAATACATGTGTGATGGATGAGAGAATCAATGTATGCATTTGTGTGTATTTGTATATATGAAGGTAATATGTGTGGAAATATATAAGTATTTATACATACATATTAAATGAGCAGACACCTCATGTAGATAATTAATTTTTATCCCACAATTATTTTTGTTGAAGAGTTTATTGCATAGTATGTGTAAAAATGTACAAAATCATAAACTGATGGTCTGAATAACATTTTATCAATGATATTATGAGTGCTTTTGTGAAAGTAACCTGATATCAACTCCCCTTTCATTCTTGCATCTATCATCACTTTAAAAAGTAAGCAAAGGTGCAGGGCCTTGAATAATCCACTGGCATTAAGTGAGTTTTGTGAACTGTGTTTGAATCAAATTCAAGGTGACAATATTAAGGAAAACCATGCTTCCTTATTTTAGGTAGACACTATATTGTGCCTGCCTCATCCGGCCTTGAACCGTCAGCTGCCTTTCAGAAGAAAATGACCTGGGGCAGGGAAACATCCTGATTCTCCTGAGTTATTTGAGGGGAAAATATTCTCAGGAAGTGATTCTTTCTGCACCTAAGCTCCTACTTTGATATAGAGAAAAAGGGCAAATTTGGGAGTTTAAATCAGGGTTTTCTGCCCAGGTTTGCTACTAACGAGTGACTTGACAAACACCTCAATTCCTTTGATTTAAATCTTCATTTAAAAATTATTTTTACATACCCCTGAATTTTTCAGGGTCTCAAAATAAAATATATGCCATGTTTACAATTTGTTATTTCCAGAAGGGTTTCTTTATAGATGGACTATTTGGAAAGGTTCCGTGTAGTAGAAGTAGGACAGGTTGTCTAAGCTGGTGGTGTTGGCAACTACAAAACTCTGTAAGAAAAAGCCGTGTAGTGTCAACAACCTACTCTAATGACTCTTTTGAATACCAAGAATTTGTCCACCTTACTAAACTTTTTTCTTAGAGAAAAAACTGACAAAAGCACTCCCACTGTCTCAAATCCATTTTAGAAAGCAACCCTCTACCATTGAATGTAAATGAATGTAAATGGAAGTAGAATTGAATGTCACTGCAAATGTTCTGGCCAAAATTAAAGCAACAGGTAACTATTTGCATTTCTTGTCTACCTGAGACATCTCACATTGGGTACTGGAATACTGGATAGCACATTATGTTTTCATTTAGGATCATTGAAAGGTTCTTGGAAACTGACTCTAAGTAAAATAATGTATAACGAAACCAATTTTATAGACGCAATTGACAGAAACAAAGGTTAAATCCCTGTGAAATATTTCCAGTCCCTAAAACATCACTAAACTTATAAATAACGACTCAAAACACTTCTAATATTAAAAGTTGAAATAAACATGAGCTATACATACGTTTAAGAAATATTAATAAAAACAAATAAGATATTTATTTTCCAATCTGCTTACTCCAGGTCAGGGCTGAGGTGGCTGGAGCCGATTCTGACAGCTCAGAGCACAAGATGAAGCCGTCCCAGATGGACGCCCTTCCGACGCTGGCCCACTCACCCACACACCTACACTCACTCTGACTGGAACAACGTAGACATGCCAGCACACTCACATCTTTGGGATGTGCGAGGAAACCAGAGTCCCAGGAGAAAACCCACCCAGGCAGGGGAGAACCTACAAACTCCACACAGACAATGGCCCTGTGTAGGAATTCATTTTTTTCTTATCAAAATTACAAGGAAATGATGTTATTCAAAGATCTACTACTAGGGGTGTGCGAACTTTTGGCATCTCTGCACCACACTGGAAGAAGAGTTGTCTTGGGCCTCACATTAAATACACTGTGACATGTAATCACAAAAGAAGTCTGATAATTTTTTTAGTAAATTTACTTATGATTTTATGTTGGGCCGTATTCAAAGCTGTTCTGGTCTGCATGCGGCCCGCAGACCTCAGGTTGGATTGTGTTTGAATTATTGTTTAAATCTCTTTTGATACCTTAAGCAAGATAGTTTTGGATTAAGCTTTATTGTTAATGGTAATTCTGAATTAATGAACAATGTAAATTTCATAACTTTGGAAATTGTATTAATCCCTGTTTAGTATAAGTTGGGGCATTCTTATGTCATGCAGGTTATTGAAACTAGAATACAATTATTGGATTTCTTTGCACAAGAGGTTTATAAATAGGGATACATACAGTAACATATCAGGTTATATTCACCTTTAAAAAGGGTGGGCATTTCTAATAGTAATAATTGAATAAATTGTTTTAAAATGCTTCTAATCTATTTCAAACACTTTCAGACTCATTTTAACAGGAAACCTTGTAGAACAACTGAAAACTCAAAAGCTTAATTTGCCTCCATTCTGCTGCTGATAGCTACATTTCCAAAATTTTGGTGCTTTATCTTATCAGGGATTTTTGCTTTCAGCTTCAGAAGAGCTGCAACACCAGTTTTTATGTGTGAAGCTTTTCAGGACACCAAGGCCTGATGGAAGCATAATATGTAAAGTCATTGCTCCTGGCTGCCTATCCAGGGGAACCAAGGAACTAAATGATCTTTAAGATTCAGTCATCCCTAAAATTGCAGCACCCTCCTGATTTTTTTCTTCTGTTTGGCCATCTGTCCAGTTTTTTTTTTTTTTTAAATCCTTTATTACAGTATAAACAGATCTCTAAGTAGAGTTAAGATAGGAAAATCTGGACCTATAGTGACTGACATTCATGTACTAGATGAGATATTCTGTATAGATATAATATATAAAACAAGACCACTCAATGGTTGTTTTCTCCACTCTAAGGAAAGAGTAAGTTGGTTTTGTTAACTAGTATCTTCTAAGTCAGTGTTTCTTAAACTTTACATGAATACAAATCTCCCCGAGATCCTGTGAAACTGCAGGTTCTGATTTAGTTGGTCTGAAGGGAGTTGGGGCCCGAGTTGGGGAGCTGCGTTTCTAACAAGCTTCCAGGTGATTCCAGAGCTACTGGTTCAAAGACCAGACTCTGAAAGGATCATGGTTCTAAACTATTCTCCTCCAATCTTTATATTCAGATATAAAGAGATCTTGGCTTTCTAAATGTGAATCATATTTCTGAGCATTCTTTAAGTTTCTGATTTCTAAAAATAAAATTGAACTGAGAACTGGAAGGGGTCTTTTAGATTCCCAAAAGCTGGATTAAGTCAAAGTCAGGGAACCTCTTTAAAAATGCAGCTCATGAGGCCCAAAATTACAAATCACTTTCCAAACTATCACATTGCAAAATGAAGTCAATTTTTTTATGGGACAAACCCATTGTTCACTTCTCTTCATCCCCTTACTAAATGTACATTTTTTTGTATAATTCGCCAAAACACACCACATCTTCTCATTTCTTGGTCTCTTCCCCTGCTTACAAACATCCCACAGAAGTGCCCTTTCACATAAGTGGGCACAATGAGTGAATTGTATGTTAAATAGGAAAGAATCTTTATCATTCACAGTAACAGGAAATCCCAGACCCAGGGCAATATGTATGTGATATCTGAATACACAATCAGACCTTTTGAATAGCATTACATTATAGGAGCAATAAACCCAGGAAAGAGTCCACAAAAGCTGTCTTTTTCATAGTATTCACAATGCAAATGAGCCATGGTGAAGGAGAAAATCTGGTTAATAACACCCACTAGCTGGATACACATATCCCACCTTTTATCTTCAATTTCAATTTTCCAATTTAATGGCTGGCATCTGTTAGAAAAGAAAAATATAATGGTCACTGCTGTGGAATTAAATCCATAGCCTACCAAATTTATTAGAGGCATTCCCCTGTACCCCCCCCCCAAATCTGATGATCTGATTAAAATGCTTAGTTTTACTTGTAAATGAAGTCTGGGAATATAACTTGGGAAAGATTATCTCTGGACTTTCTGTACTGCCCTAGAAATTTCTGAAGATCTGAAAATGATCTCTATTTTGGGGGTTATTTACTCATGAAAATAGAATTGTAGTGCTTGTAGAAAATACTACCACCACCTACTGGCATATAGTGTATATAAATTGAAAATGCTTCTAAATCATTTAAACAGGGCCTAATGAAGGTATGGAGGAAAAATAATTATTGTCACATTACTACAACTTTAACTTTAAATTAAATCAAATAATTTAATTTTGTTTTTGATAATATAACATTTACTCTTATCACATGAATATGTAAACTTAAAGGAAGAACAAAGACAAGGCATATAATATTTAAACAGAGAGAAATAAGGTATATTTATATCATTGAAATGAAAAATGCCTTTGCCTTTCACTTGTTGCAAAGTTTATTTTGTTTTTATTAGAAAATTTACTTTATTAAACTCAGAAGGAAAAGAGAGGTTTATGTCAATGCAGTAATTAAGAAAGATATTCATACACATAAATCTGCAAAATTGTTTACAACCCAAAAAATATTTGAGGTAGAATATAAATATATATACAAACTCCCTTATAATTCTAGCAGCTATTTTGATAAAGGAAAATAGACAAAAGATTACATGTACACTAAGCGTTTTAAAATTTTTACTCCAAAGTTAACTCTCATTAGCCTTTAGATTACCATTAAATCGTGTGCTATTCTTTACAATTTCTTTTGGGAAAGAATTAAATCCTCCTGTTATTTCTTCAATGGCTATTTTGAATTTTATCCCCAGACAATCTAGTCTCCAGTCCTATGAATTTCTTACCTCTAAAGAAACTACTTCTTGCATAGAATCTATTTTCTTGTTCAATGGTTTAATATTTTGCATCAATGAACTAGATTCATGAAAAGGATATGGGATTAAAGGCATGGGTTTTCTTCCCCAAACTTTACTGAAACATCCCAATTTGTTAGGATTTCAGAATGGACAACTTCTTACTTCAGTAATATTTATAATGACATCTGTCTGTATAGAGATAGTTAGAAGGGTAAACTTAGATA
This sequence comes from Tonatia bakeri, assembly GCA_004024845.1. Lineage (NCBI taxonomy): Eukaryota > Metazoa > Chordata > Mammalia > Chiroptera > Phyllostomidae > Tonatia > Tonatia bakeri. The sequence continues at coordinate 44,262 of PVIA01003194.1, read as the reverse complement.
AATAAAACTAATGATGGTGTATATAATGTAATTGTATTCAAAAACACTTCTTGGTGGTGGGTATAGATTTTAAAGAGAGAAAAACCTTATATATGTAAAGCAGTTATCATTTGTGTTACTTTTTCCATGTATGTGAAAATGTAGACAATATGGCAACTCATTTGTTATCATCTTATTTAAATTATAATCAGCTTCTTACCAGCTTAGTAATTGTTCAATTATATTTTTGAAAAAATATAATTGTTTCACCAAATATTGTTCTATATTATATTTATAATTAGGATTTATTGTGGCATATTGAATTACTGACTTGGTTGAACTATTATTTTGACAACTCAATTTTTTTGTTTGTTTGCCTACTCTCTCACTTTTTGATATATGATGCTATCTCTCCATTTATTTAATTAAGAAATAGTCACCAAATCCCTAGTGCCCAGCATTAGGTTGGAACAGTGACTCAGTGGTAGATGTACCAGACAGATAAGCTCTTACACCTGCTGGTACTTAAGGTAGAGTGGTGGAGAAGTGAAAAAAACAAGTAAAGCAATAAATAAAAGGATACCTTGCTAAAGGTAAAGTGGAAGGTAAGGCAGCAAGTCAGTAAGGATTTTAGCATTTTAGTGACTAAGAAAGGCTGCTACAGCAACATAATCATTGAGCTAAAAGACAGACAGGAGCCCAATTGTGAAAAGTTTAATTTTATGTGATTGATGAAGATTACCTGTTTAACTGAGACAAATAGACTACCTATTAATAACTATTAAAATATTCCTATTTTCTATTTTATGCAATAGACTTATAATGAATCTAATACATATTTCCAAATTTTATTTTAACAAGAGTTGACTTAGTATTTTCAACAAGAGTACCGCAAAACTTACGTGTTTGAATATCTTACTTTTTATAGGTTTGTTGTACAAAACTGTTTTACTATTTTGCCTACTTCAAATGGTTACTTTTGTGTTCTTATGAATTTATGAGAACTAACTAGTGAGTGACAAACACATTGAACTTTTTTAGAAAAACATCTGGACTCTGCAAAGGTTTTTGATGATTATTTGTTTAACAAACAGTCTCTAAAAATGGTATGACAAGAAGAAAAAATGAATAGGTGAAAAAATTAAGGCAAAGTTTAAGAGGGAAAGTTGATGACAATAAGAAGGTTAAGAAAGAAAAGAGTCATGAAACCTTATGTATTTCCTAGAAGTTCACAGTAAATATTGCTCCAAGTATTTTGGTAGCCAATGAAAAAGGGGAAATGAAATTAGTGTTAGTTAGGTAAATAACAACTCTATCCCCCAAGCCAAGAGAAATCTCCCCATGGGAAATGGCTGTTAAATTGTGATGACTGTGTGATATATTGTAGATAGCTAACACAGTTCCAAGTTTATAATAACGTTTTAAAGATTTCCTCAAAATAAGTGGATAGAATATCAACAAATGTTAAGTCTACCAAGAAACTGATTTAATGTTGGCAGGTACACAGATTTCCAAAGGATAAGCTTCTTAATACCAAAATACAATTTAGAACATAGAAAACGTGTTCTTTTATTCTTCACAAATACTTCCATATATTGTTTCTCTAAAATTCTTCTTGATAATCAGTGAATTCAAGATTGTTTTCTCTGACAGGTTCAGGGGTTCTACCCTGATATGTGCTGATCAGTACAGAGGCATATGATTTCAAAATGAGCCAATTGGGGCTATGTAATCACATGCTTCTAGGCCATTTTACCCTGTGGAATACAGGATGGACATTTTACTAATGATTTTTCTTACTAAATAATTTTTAAATGATGGGTTTTAGGTGTTTTAAATTCCTATTCTAAGAAGCAACCATGATCATTATAGCCTGGTAAATGGTTAAAACATTGATGGCCAGTAAGACCACAGTTGGAATGAAGACCTTAGAGAACATCTAGCTTAGAGCAACGCAACTTCCTGTTGTAAAGTGGAAACCTAGACTATTGAATGAGTGAAATTCTCTTCGGATTTATTAACTGAATGTTGAGGAATGTCAACCAAAAATAATGGCTTAGGCTTTGGAATAGTTAATCTGTAGCCCTTTTGCTGGCCGTAATTAGATCTCAGGGTTGGTTGATGTGGCAATTTAAGAAATATATTCACTTGTTTAAATGGTTTGGAGCTGAAATCATTCCAGATTGTCTCCTTTAAGCATTCTACACAGGAGCCTATCACAGCTTTGTCTTCATAATAATCATTAAATTCAGTTCAAATACTAGTCATGGGAATTGTTATTTGACATTTATTTATTTTGTAATTTATCTCAAACTGATGTTACTAGGGAAAAATGCACTAAGGAAGTCTATTTGCTACCTCAGCACTTATTTGTTTACAGAAGATTTAAGTGTAGGTGACCCTGTTCTGGTTGGAAACTTTATGATTAGAGCCCTTTCTGCCTCAATGAAGAGTACATGCACTTTTCGTTTTTCTTTTCAGCAACCACTAGACTTTTAAGGAAACAAATTAAGGCAACAAGCACTTATTAAAAAGCCAAATAGGAAACAAATTTGGATTTTAAACATATTCAATCATTTTAAAGTAGAAACTGATTCCTGTGAGATAGCTTGTCATTTGATACGCTAGTATGGTACATTTGTTCCAAATAAAATGACCAGAGTTAGGAAAATGGTAGGAAGAGCTTAAACACATATAGAGGAATAGCCATCCTTACATTAACTGTAAATATTTAGTATATACAATCAAGATAATAAAAATATTCTTGGTTATGCTTTTATCTTTCCTTTTCATATACATAAAGTGGAATCCTACACATCTATATATGAGCATATGTATTCTGGTACAAAAAAAAGATTTTCTCATTTTATGTCTTCTCCAAAGTTGTATAGCTCTCTTCCTGGCTGTTTTCCAAACAGTACCATCTTCATCGTACTTCACTCCTCAGCAGGTAAAGTGAGGGCACTGAAAAGCGCCCAGAGAAGAACTCCATTGTCAGAGATTGCCTTCTTTTGAGTCCAGTTTTTGCCAATATTATCAGTTTCTTTTGTCCAATTTCCAGAGGGTTTCCTATACATAACCTTTACAGAAATCAATATGCATTCCTTTATTTTCTTGCCATTTAGCTTAGATTTATTTATTTATTTTTCTTTCTTTTTCTATTTTCTTTTGTTGTTCAAATACAGTTGTCTCCATTTTCCTGTCACCACTTCCTCCTGCCCCACCTGCCCCCACCTCTCCCACTTTTACTCCTTCCTCACTTTGACTTTGTCCATTAGTTCTTCGTGTTCCTTGACAACCCTTCCCCTTGGATTTAATGGTATTAATTCTCCCACGATGATGATTTCTGATGCATGCATTTGAGTCCACTTTGAAAAACAAACAATTACTCGATAAACAGAAAAGTACTGATGGCATATAATGTAATTAAAGTATAAGTACAGAAGTTACAGAAATATACATATAAAGAAATAAAAAAGTTAAGAGGAAGTTATTAAAATAATTCATATGTATTCAATTAAAGCAGAAACATATTAACCAGGCAATATCAATTTTTTTTCCTGATGTTTGACCTTTACTGTTTTGGGGGAAGACATTGATACTTTATGGCATAAAGATATGATTAGAGTCCAGGTTTTAAATTAAGTTGGATTGGCTGAATCTGGTTTAGAAAAGTGGTTATTTTTATTGACACAGGATTGTACTTATTATAAATTTGACTATGATTCCATCGTTTAAAAAAAAGACAAGTGATACTGTAAAAGAATCAATAATTCTGATGTGTTTGGAAAAAATATAAAGCTAGTTTGCAACACAGGGCATGGCAGCCATCTTGCTAGTGCTGTCCACTCCCTGATCCTTTTAGTTGGACACCGCTGCCCAGGTGGCTGGAATACCATTTCCTTCCTTTTCCATGCATCCCTGTCCTCCACAAGATTTTAGTTTCTGCCTCCTAGGGTAGCCTATGATCCAAAGGATTTTTATTTCTTCTAGCAAATAATAGAAGCACAGAATTTTCTTGTTTTTTCCTGGTAACCCTTCTACACACTCCCAAACAATACTAATATAATATAGAAAGTCAAACAAGCAGAAACACAAAATAATCAGTTTTTTTTTACAGAGATAAACTGACCACAGTCTCTCCCACCCACTCCACACACATGTTTATGCTTGATACTTCAGCCTAAAATAAAAATCAATGTAAACACCAACTATCTTCTTGTCTGTCTTAACCCAGGCTTGCATGAAATCTTTAAAAAGACATGCTTTCCTAAATGGTGACAGCATCTCGGTTTGTGCAACCCTGCAGGCTAAACTACAGATGGTGCCATTTAACAATGGCCAAACTGCCAGTTACGACCCTCTGAAAAATACAGAGTTTATCATAGAAACCCTGACAGTTGCTGGAATATCATGTCTCTTTTGGGCATTGTTTTAACAAATGCATTTGAAAGAAAAATGCTCTCAGTTAACTACAGTTCCCAGAATACCTTGTAGAACATTCTGTCTCTATTGATCATAAACTGGCATAGCCACTCTGCATCCTCTGGCAGAACTCAAGGGAAAGTGAGCAAGTGCATTATACTATGTGACAAACTTTAAATTATGGAAAACACTAGTGTGCAGTTTCATCAGTATTTGCATTCTCTTAGCACAAGAGAGATCTGAAATCTATTTTTATCCCACGAATCTTATTAAACTAAGATTGTCTGTTACTACATGTAGTTGTTTCATGCAGTAGTGCCTCATGGTACTTTTTATAAACAATAGAGAATAAATCCAAACAAGCTAAAAAATGTTTATTGCAAAATATTGTAGTTCAAGAAAAATTACATCTGCATGGACTGCATATTTTGGATCCAATTTACGGTGCAGTTTCTCTTCATTAACCACATCTCAGAGAATTTTTTAAAGCTTCAGCTTGCATATTATTAACATGTACTTAAAATAACAATATAGAAAGCTTAAAGATTAAAATAAAAGGGCAAGGGTAAAATGTAAGGTGCTTTTTGTGTGTCTGTATACATGCAATTTCTTAGAAATTCACCTTTTTAATTAAAGTGAGCTAGACCTTACCTAGACCAGCTAGATTAATAAGTATGTTACTCTACTATAACTATTCTTGACAAAAGCAGACAGAATTCATTTTGCAAGAAAAAAATACAGTTTTAACCATCATTGTTTCTTTTACATAGCTAAACACAGCCTTTTTTATGGAATGGAACAATGACATAAAGGCAATTATAGCATTTGTACTCAGTGGGGAATTTTCTTCAATTATTCTACATTATAGATATGTATTTTCTCTGGTATTGGATTGTTTTTATTTATTTTTGCCATTAATATATATTCAGCATTGTTTTATAGCTTGAGATTTTAAAGATATATCTTATTTATAAATGCATCAAATTTATTTGCAAATGAATAAAGAACTTTAAGCTTGAAAAGTTATATGTGAACACAATTAATAATTGAGTATCTGAAAAATTCTAGAATTTTACTATACAGACGTTCTTTCTTGTCATTCATACTCAGATTCTTGAGGGCACTCCTTAAAAGTTAATGGAAGAGGGTTCTAATATCTCACTTAAATGTACAGTTTCTGTGTATAACACAATGGGAAAGGCTGTATTCCTTTCTATTCAAAACTGGCTTTCAATCCAGCTGGTATTACTTAAACTGTGATGCTGGGCGAGTTGGTTAATTTGAGCTTCTGTCTTCCCATCTGAAAAATATAGATAAAAATATCTACATTGTAGAATTGTAGAGAGCTAAAGGGAGAATCCTTGCAAAGTGCTTATTACAGTGCTTAGCACACGTAAGGTTAAAAAAAGGCAAAATTGGTATCATCACTTCCTTTCTAAATCTGAATATCTAAAGGTGGTCCAAGTTAGCCTGAAATTGTGTAAGATATTATATTAAAATAATAATTATAATTATTCACTTTTTAAACAGTTATAATTATTATTTTCAAACTTTTGGGGCTAGCATATCCCAGATCTCTCTTACTGATTAAGCCTCCAGCTCCATTCCTGGTGAATTGACCTTGCCCTGCATGACCCTTGCCCTTCCAGGTCTCCAGACTCTCATTGTTTGAATGTGCTTCTCAGTTTTGTCACTCAAATAAATTCCTAGGCACCTTTCAAGGATATCTTCTTTGATATAGCAAGACAGAAATTACCAAAGGGTGTTTGTATTACTACAGCATCAAACTCTTCTCTGCACATCTGTTGCTACTTGCTTCCTCCACAGGAAGCCACTTGAGCTGTACGTACCGTTGTGTTCCCTAGCACTAATGTTACCTGCAAGTTTCTAGAGGAGAAATAGTTAAATTATTTGGAAGAAAACTGAAAAGTTTTCTTAACAAAATGAAAATTACTAAAACAATGTCAAAAGCAAGTTATGTGGTATAAAGCCAGCCTTTAGGAAGGGAGAGATGCAGTTTGTGTTAATCCTCCTAATCCATGGTTTTCATGTCAGAGCTCCCTCATCAGCACTGCGGGTTCACCCTGCCATGGCTACACAGTGCCACCATCGCTACAGCATCAGTCTGCAGCCGGGCTCTGCTCTTCCTCCTCACAGCTCCACGCAATCTTCCCCAGGCCTGTGCGGCCTCAGGTAATTCACGTACAGCAAAGATGCAATTCCAGCAACACGGACACTTTAAAATAATATTCCTAACCGTAAAATGTCCCTGCAGATATGACAACATTATTTGATAGTCACCAATCTTTTTATTGCTGGCCTAAAAACAAATACTTTATTTCAGTAGTTCCAAAATGTTGGCCAGTATAGTTTGCCATTTTCATGCCAGTACTTAGGGTTCACCAAAGCCATTTGATCTTTCAATTCCACTGACATGCAGGCTAAAAATCCTGCAGAAAAATGAGTCACCATGTACACACTAGAGACTTTGGTGACTAAATTATACTTTGAGTAGTGGGAGATGAAGTTATAAAGCAGGATGTTTTTTAGCCCTATGCAGTGCTTCTAGAATTTTCAAGTGAAAAACAAACTCCAAGAGAATTTGAAATGTGAGCATTGTGCCATTTCATGGATTTATATGGAAAAAGTGAATTATTTAAAAATAAATTAAAACAGAAGAGCCTTGTAATGATAGGTTTGAAATCAGATGAATGCAGTCTTAATTCTTTGGTTTTCTGTGTTCTTTCTTGGAATTCATTTACAAACCAAACCAAAGAAATCTCATTGATCTTCTATTTAAAATGAGATAATCTGATATATTTCTCCATGCATTTTTATTTGATCAGTACCTGTGTAACAGGAATCCCTGTGTTCTTAACCCTTGATAGGCTAGTACCTCATAGTGTCCTCAGGTTTAAAAAGGCACTATTCCCCTCAGTGGAATTATAAATAACCACACAACTTGCTATTTAGCCTTGTACTCTGTGCCATATAATAAGGACGCAGAAACCAAAAATTCCCACCTGTTTCCTTTGCTCACTAATGCTCCAGTCTTTGAGGCCCACTACTACATCCAAAATTCTAGCACTGAAGTAAAAGCAGGCCACCCCCAGGGAAAACCACAGCAACTTCATTTGTAAAATATATTTGACTTTCTTTTTCTAATCTTCTAGCCTTTCCTTCTTAGCCTTTTTTCCCCTTACACTGCTGTGTGCTTTAATTTTGCTTTCAGTCGGTAGTTTAAAAACTTTAGCTTCTAATAACTGGAAAAAAATGGTTATTTAAAGATAACTGCAACTTGCTTAACATGCCAGGCTATCATATGCTCAGTGCTTTGAAGCTGCAAATTAATGACTAGCAGGAACAGTGACTATCTTTCAGAGGAAACTGACCTCTTTCTAATGGCACATCGCTAATGTCATCTGTCTACTGCATCTCATTATGTGAATTTCACGGAGTTAAAAAAAAAGTATCTTAAGGCTGTGCACAAATAAAAAAGACCTTCTAGTATTAAGCACTTTGAAAATTTTTGATCTCTTAAAATACCTTCCTTAGATACTGCTTTCCCCTTTTGTGCATGGCACACTGCTTATGTCATCTATTCTCTGTGACTAATTATGTTAATTTTGTGCCATAAAAGTAACTGAAGGCTGTTAAGGAATAAAAGCTTTTGAGTGGCCTTATTTCATAAACACCCCTTTTGAACAAGGCGCATTTAGTCATATTTGCAGTAACAGAAAGAGTCTTGTGCTAAAAATACAACAAAGGCTCTTGAATATGGCCATTTATTCCCACTTTATTAGGTAATTTATGAAAAAGTATGAAGGGAAGCCTTTTTGTTACTATAATTTGCATAAAGCTGGTGCCCCATTAATGAGATAACTTCCTGCCTTTTGTGTCTCACCAGCTGGAAATAGAAATGGAGGAACTTTTCTGTAGCCCAATTACTTAACCTGCTGAGTTCAGAGTTGGAAAGTAAACAGGATTCCTATCTGCCAAAGAACTTTATTTTGGTTCCTCTAACCTAATTTTTTAAAATAAAAATAATTAGAGGAAGGATGAATGCCAAATGCTAAAACAAACTAAATGTCAGCAAGGCTATATGTTTAAATGTGATCTACTCCTGGAGAATATTTCTTATTTAATAATCATATTTTACCTATACTTTTGCTGTCTTTGGACCAAATGAATAACATTTAATCATATATTTGAACATATTGAACTGTACATGTGACAAAAAAGAAAAGAACTGTGAACTAATTTTAGATTTTTTGGGGGGGTGAGATGACGCATCAAATTGCATTAAAAGTTATTGTAATTATGAATTGTAGTCTTTCAATGAAAGATATTAATCACATTTTATAATCATAATCACTATATGTTATTGAAAATACCTTATGAATATGGTAAATAATTACTTATTAAGGTCAAAAATATTCTAGGAAGAATAAACAATTCTTCTTGAGAGTTGGAAATTCTACAACTACCAAAAAAGCATGGGAGAATAAAATAGGGACAAAAGAAGAGGGGTGATTTTGAACTTACAACTCATATGTACTTATATGCACACATAGAAATGCACATGTAGTATTTTTAAAGTTTTCCTAAACAAGATCTGGGAAAAAGAAAACAATGCTTGTTAAAATGAGGCTTTGAGATTTACCCTAATCTTTGAAAATTATCCTGCAATCAAATTAAACTATTATACTTTTTCTCCCCATGCTTAATCCAGCTATGTGAATGAAGCTCCAGAAAATGACTTGAAAAGGTTGCCCAGCGTATGTCAACATGGAAAATAGAACAAGAGTGAGGACAGAGGTGGCCAAACCAGTATCTTTGATTTAGCAAATAAACTAGAGAAGCGAATGGATAGCCCCACAGGCTTTCAACTTTTAAAATAAGATCTTGAACACTTTTAAATTACAATAAAATTAACATAATTAGGGCAGAATTTCTGTTTTTCTATATTCCTTTTATAATATCTTGGGTAAATTGCAATTTGTAATATAGTAGAAGTAGTTGCAAAAGCTTTGACAACTATCCAAACTTTGACAATTATCACTCTTTGAATGTGGTTGTACTTCTAAGGTCAAGCATGAGTGTGTAGTCACTCTACTTATATTCTTATATTCTGGACAATCTTCTCTACAGTTTGGTGCAAATAGTGGCTTCCAGTATATAAGATACCTCTTTTTCTTTAAGAGCCTCATTGTAACTTATACCCTGAATCAAATTTATTTAATATTAGGCATATTTTAGTGAACTCTTCAATAATATTAGAGCAGCATTTCCCAAACAAAATCCCCAAAGGTAGTTTTGCATGATATTTCTATCCTCTCTGGGGTGTCCAACCTTTTGACAACTAGAAGAAGAGGTGTCTTGGGCAACATGTTAAATACATTATGACATGTAACTACAAAAAAATCTCATAATATTTTAAGTGAATTTACGATTTTGTGTTGGGCTACATTCACAGCCATCCTGGGCTACATGTGGCCCCTGGGCCACAGGTTGGACACCCCTGCCTATACCTTCTTAGACACCCAAGAATACAATGTGATAAATGCTGTTCTGTGGGAGTGACTTTTTTATCTGAAGTGCACTGCGGGGGAATTCTTTCTTTTTAGTTGATTTTATGCTTTCAATTATTTAAGAGAATTATAAATAAATGGGAAAATAACTACTATTCATCTAATCAATATAACACTTTTTATTAACATAGACTTATGGAAAAAATCATAGATAAAAGGTGATCAAGAACACCCTAAAATTCCAAACAGTAGTCTCCAAGACATTACCAGTAAATTGGTTGGTCTGAACAGGCACTTCTGCTTTCTAATTGATATCACCTGAGGAAAAGATGCATCCCACAAATTGATCACATATTTCCATTTGTTTGTAACTGAACTTGTGACAAAAATCTGTAATTTAGATTTTCATGAGGGTTAGTCACTTGTACCAGAGGAATCTAGAAGAAAACAGTATAATAAGTAATCTTTGGAGGAAAAACAAAACAAAAAAGACTATAGTAAACTTAATTAAACTCAGTCGAAATAGTAGCCAGAATGAGAGACATTTTTATTTTAATGATTTTGGATCCCCTAGATTTTATATTCAATCTATCCTACTAAAAATTCTATATTAATATTTTACCCTCATATATTTGGACTCAAACTTTTTCAACATAAATGTGAAAATAGTTGATCTTCTAAAATTTTACAGTAAAATGAATTTAAGCAAGCTGTATATATTAGGTAAGTAATATAAGGTATTGAGTTTTAGAATAGTAATTAAGCCATAATTTGGGGACATATGATACAGGTCCATTTAACTATTATCTTATAGGGTGACAAGCTTATGAATATAAAGACAGTTCCTTCTCTGCTTTTTACTTCTCTAAAATTTATACAAACTCTCCTGAAATCAGTCATAAAAAGAAATTAATAAGCAGCATAAAATTAGTACACTGTTAAAGCTGTGTGAAAGTACTGAGAAAGCTATGGGGGAAAGTTTGAATCAACAAATATTTTCTACACTCCTACTGGTAGCTCCCAAGACCTTTTTTCTTCTGTTCGTTTTCCCCCTCCTTGTCTGTTACAAGTTATGATGTGTGGATGAAGGCTTTTTCCCATGCAGTAATGACTGTATACTGAGATTTCAAGGGGCTGTTCATGACAATCCCATTTTCTGTGTAATTTCATGGTTGTCTTCTTGAATGAAGATATTGGCTGCTCTGAAGCAGGGGGTCAGCCGCTCCTGCTCCCTTTCAGTATTGTTCCGGAGTATGTTTCCTTTCAGCTGATGAAAAGTAATTCATCATTTACACCCCTGAATTCTGCCAGCATTTTTTGAACAACTTTTCTTTCCCTGTGGTACCTTAGGCCCCTGAAAGAGATAAATAGGTTCAATACAACACTAGGCCCCAGATCCTGGGAGCAGGTTAGGCCTCTGAGGCCCCGAGCTGCCCCTTTCTCATGATAGAGTTTGTCACCTTTCTACCTCTAGAAGTCAAATCCTGTCGACTCAGCCATCTTTCAGGCTCTCTGAAGTGGCTTTGGCACCCACTGGGGCATGTGAGCTTAAAATTGATTTTTTTTAAGATCTGTCAAGTTCCCTTAAGGGACGGAGTTGACAGCCAGCAGGCCTCAACTATCACAAAGCATTCAATGTGTAAAAGACACCTAAGGAACTTCCTTTGAGAGGCCAAAGGGCTTCAGACTTTGTGACACATTGAGAGGGTGCTGTTGCTAAGAAACTAGCTTTTGGCAATAGGATTTTTCCTGCAATTCTGCCACTATGGGAAGTACTTTAAGCTACCACTCATCTTATGGCAAAAGACAAGATCAACTATTATAAAAACAAGATATGGAAAAAAAATGTTAAATGGAGTCATCACATGGTTCTTCAAACCCTAACAGCCTATTGCTTAAGCAGTTCAGGAATTAGTTAACTCTAATATTTGAACCAGCTTTCAGAAGAATAAAGCACTAGGTGATCTAAACTTAATCAAATGATACCTGGTATTTGTTTTAAAAGTCAGGGATATCAACTCTTTAGGAATTTGAATATTTTAGTAAATAATGCAAAAATCAATTTTTCCTTCTCAACCCTAACACTGAGGTTTAGTGCCTCAGTAACAGCACGATACTCTAGTTTACCTCCCATTTGCTGAAAAATAATGCTAGGGTAGTATGATCAGCCATTTGTTCCTGACCTGGGTCTATCAGTTCAAGAAACTATTTAATTCTCCCTTTTATCTTGGCATTTCTTTTTATTTTATGTGTTCTTCCAGAAGTCAGAGTGACAGAAGCAATGTTTTAAAGGCTAAGGAAGTATTCTATTCTTTGTGATAATGATTTTGAACAGCTTTAATATGGTGAGTGATTTTTCTGTTCCACATAAAGCAGAAAATAACTTAGCCTTTTTTAGTGACCACAGAATAACCACTTGGCTCTAGCCAAACTATTCTCACAGAGCAAGCACAGCCTCAAAAGAAGTCAGGAGATAGATTTTCCAATTCAATTCCAACCTGTGTGGTTTGAAGGTTGTGAAACTTTCAACAACAATATAAATACTGCATGTGTCTCTCTCTCCTGAGGCTGGATTTTACCAACTGGTGTGTGAAAGGCCAATTGTATAAACAGGTGTAGGTCTGAGTTGAAAGAATTCTGTGGCATTAATCTCCCTTTAAGAGGTCCTGTTTTCATGGGCTGTTGTCAAACATAACTGGGTTGATCTGTGATTATTACTGCAGTTATATGTCCCTTGTCATAGAAAAGTGCCCTAGTTTTTGAGGAAATTTCTACATGATTTTTCTAAAGACAGTTCTAGTGCTCCCTGTAGAGGGAAGGAGCATGGGAAGGTGAAAAGGATAGAGGCTTTGGTGTCACACATACCGTGGGTTGGGACATGGGCTAGCATAAGCTGTGTTGCCTCAGCAAATCTGTGAAGCTTCTCTGAGATACAGCTTCTCTGTTCATAAAATGACAACAAACATTTCTGAGGATTAAATGAGGCTATGCATGAAAAATACCCAGCATAGTCTCTGCAACAAATTTCAATAAATAATACTTTTTATTACTCTGGTTGACCAAATATATTCCACAATTTTAAGGCTTTTGGCACTAAGATCGACATCCCGTGGATTATTAGGAAAAGGACGTACACAATAGTGTGTTGATTGCTGGGGAGATGGGCATGCAAGGGGACTAAATGACAATGAAAAAAATACCATAAAGGTTAAATTAAAAAATATCAACTTTAATAAGCAGTTTTCCTCCTAAAATTCAAACAATGAACATGTTGATATCCAGACTACAGAGATTACTAACTAGCATTAATCAAGATTTAACTATACTATAATAGGTCTGAAGAAATAACCTGGTCAAAATATAAAAGGAAATACTGAGACATTTTCTGAGTGAAGGATTAGACCTAAGGTTACTAACAAAGTTCTTACACAAAAAATAACAAGTCAGAATAGATGTAGATGCCACCACACTCCCATTGTTACATAGACTTAATTTGCTTTGCTGAGAGTGACTGCCGAGGTCCTGCAAAGTACCATTCAAATATATGTGGTCCTTCTGCCTGTTGGTCCGTTCTATTCACTTACTCAGCTCTTCTGATTTCCTTGTTTAATTACTGTAGATGGAACACCAATGTTTTTTGAAAAGTTACCCAGGTGATTCTAAAGCCCAGTCTGGGCTGAACATCCCTGCCATAGATAAAGAAAATGCAATTACTTAATTATCATTTTTCTCAAAATATGCTACATGTCAGTGGCCATAACTAACTTTGCAGGAAAAATATTATTGAAAATAGGCAGTCATGCAGTGGCTGAAGACAAAATAAAACAGCTATTTAAGAAAAGAGGAAAGAGTGTTCAATGTAAAAAAAGGAATTATATTGTTATCTTGCTGTGTCCTCTTGAAAATCATTAACACACAACATTACCCAACAAATTTTATGATCGTTAAAAGTTTCTTTTAATTCCTCTTCTGTGTAGACATACTGAAGCTATAAATAGGGCACTGGCGCTCCCTTTTATTCAGTCCCTTTGTACAGAAAGGCCCTCCCAGCCCCAACTGCACATCAGATGTGCTCCTTCTGTGTTTACCTAGTGTCCCCTATCTCTCTTATTACATTAAGAGATTCATAGACTGAAGGGCACTGAACACAGTCAGGTATTTCCGTTTGCTTGTGGGCTGTAGGAAACAGCACTTTGTGGTGGATCACCTTTGTTTCCCCAGAGTTCATCTCGTTTGTTGATTGCAGGCACTTAACATGCATTTGCTGAGTGTGGGAATATATAAATGAACTATTCCTGCCAAGACTTTCCCAAAACCAAGAGCACCCCCGCCAAAGGCATAATGTGTCTAGAGTCCTTGCTTGAGAGTCTAATAATTATTCTACTCGAAAACTTTTCTATAGTTTTCTGGGAGAGGATGGCAAAAATGTGGGCTAACAGGCCCATACTATAGCAGAACAAAAAGATGAATTTTTCTCTCCTGAAGTGAGAATACATTGAAATTCATTTGAGAGTGCAGAAACACGGTGAAGTGGACTCTTCCTGTTTCCATATGGGGAAAAAGTTCACAGCAGGGAGGGAAGCAAGGAACACATCCTCTATTTTGGACTTTCTTACAGCTATACTCTCCCTGATAAAGAAAAACTGCAAAAGTTCCAGTGCTACAGTTTGATGCATCTATGTGTTCACAGGGTCATCATATTACAGTCATTATGGCAGGAGGCACACTTCTCTCCCTGGCCTATTATAACTGGCCGTAATGTACCATAGAGGCTCAAGATGCTTTCTTCTTAACTGAGCCTGGAGAGTGTCTATTTCACAGTGTATTCCCCTTAAAGGGAGAGTCTACAAATGGCAATAGACAAAACACTTATCTGTATATAAGCATCAAAGACAGAATGGGAGTAAATGATGCACTTCATGGAGTTGCATTACTTCTTCAGTACAATTTGTTGCGCTAAAAAAAAAGCAATTTTGTAAATGGACTCAAGTGGCTTGAAAGAGTTAATGTATTTCTTCCTAGGAGAAATGAATGTTCATTGAGTCGTTTATATATAGGCAATCTCTTCTCTTCTGAGTTGCATCAATGCTGTGGGAGATATCTTATTTATTTATTTATTTATTTATTCTCCCCATTACCATTTATTCCCCTTACACCCCCACCCCCAGCAATCACTACTCTGTTGTCCATATCCATATTCCTTTTCCTTTTCTGCTCAATGCCTCCACACCATAACCCATCCCATGGCTAAGAGCTGTCATCTTGCTCTCTCAGTGACATTTTAAAGTGGATCTTCACAGATTGATGGCAAAAAAGGTTTTTTTTTTTCCTTCTGTCAGTAGTAACTACAAAATTAATTTGAAAATTTTTTTCTTGTTAATTTCTTTCTCCCAGTGGTGTCATCCTGACAGGATAGTTGGAAAGACTCACTTTCTTACACTTGGAACTTGGATCACTGTTATGGGGAGGTTACCTCCGTGGTGTTCTTAGTGAATCCACACAACTTGCAGGTTGAGCAAATATTTCCTATTATATAAAAAGAACAACAACAACAAATGAGCTAATCTGCCCTTCAAATATTTTGATAGATTTCCATGAGATAACCTCTTTTTTATTATCTATTATTAATTCAAGTTAATTATTTAGTATCTGTTTCTGGATATTTTAAAATATATTTTATTGATTATGCTGTTACAGTTGTCCCAATTTTCCCTGCTTTGCTGCCCTCCATCCAGGACTCCCCATTCCCTCTGGCAAACCCCCCACCCTTAGTTCAAAGCCATGGGCCATGTGTATAGGTTCTTTGGCTTCTGCATTGCCTATAATGTTCTTAACATTCCCCTGCCTATTCTGTAACTACTGATTTGTACTTCCTAATCCCTGTACCTTTCCCCCATTTTCCCCCTTCCTCCTGCCACTGGTAACCATCCAAATGATCTTCATATCTATGATTTTCTGTTCTACTTGTTTGCTTAGTTTGTTTTTTAGATTCAATTGTTGATAGTTGTGAATTTACTGTCACTTTAATGTTAATAGTTTTTATCTTTTTCTTAAATCCTTTTAACTTTTCATATAATAATGGTTTGGGGATGATGAACTCCTTTAGCTTTACTTTGTTTGGGAAGCACTTTATCTGCCCTTCAATTCTAAATGATAGTTTTGTTGGATAGATTAACCTAGGTTGTAGGTCCTTGCTTTTCATCACTTTGGATGTTTCTTGCCAGTCCCATCTAGCCTCAAAAGTTTCTTTTGATAAATCAGCTGATAGTCTTATGGGAACTCCTTTGTAGGTAACTCTCTGCTTTTCTCTTGCTGCTTTTAAAATTACTTATTTATCTTTAACCCTTGCCATTATGATGTGTCTTGGTGTGGACCTCTTTGTGGCCATTTTGCTTGGGACTCTCTGTGCTTCCTGAACTTTTATGAGATTAGGAAAGTATTCTTTCATTGTTTTTTTTTCTAATAAGTTTTTAATTTCTTGTTCTTTCTCTTCTCCTTCCAGTACCCCTATAATTTGAATATTGGTACACTTGCAGTTGTCGCAGAGGCTTCTTACCCTTCTCTCTCTCTCTTTTTTTTTTTTTTGTGGTGGCATGGGGGGATTCTCTTTTTTTCTTTGCTGTTCTGATTGAATGTTTTTTTTTTTTCTTTCTTATGTTCCCATTCATGGGTTTGATTCTTAGCTTCATCCACTCCAATGTTCATTCACTATAATTTTTTTCTTTATTTCACTTAGTGTAACCTTCATTTCTGACTGGATCATTTTTTATGCTGTTGAAGTACTCAGTGAATTCCTTAAGTATCTCTTCTTAAAGGGCCTGCAATGGATTTAGGACTTACTTATTCTCACTTTTTCTGGGCTTTAGTCCTGGGGCAGCAGCTTGAAGGATACCAGTGGCATATGGGGAGAAACTGAAGTATATAGCATCAGGGTGAGTGTCAGGGGACAGGTTCTTCCTAGACAATCTCCAGAGGACAGGTAGTGGCCATTGTACATTTTCTGAGCTCTTGCCCATGCAAAGCCACAGAGCAGTGACACTGTGTTGGAGACTCCATCAACCTGCTTCACATCGGTTGCCCCACCCTGGCGATTACCTAAGGCTCCACCTCATCCAACTTATGGTTAACAGTGGCTTTTCTACATCAGGCTATGCTACTAATACAGGGAGTCAGAGCAGCTCTACCTAATACACAGAAACAAGCACAGGGAGGCCGCCAAAATAAGGAGACAAGGAAATATGGCCCAAATGAAAGAACAGAAAAAAACTCCAGAAAAAGAACTAAACAAAATGGAGATAAGTAATCTATCAGATGTTTTTGAATATTTAAATATATTTTTCCTTACATTGTCCCTTTCAAAACTGCATTAGCTTTCTCCTTTCATAATAATTTAAATCAATATTAAATGCATCACAACCCTTTGAATTATAATTTTTCACACAAATTCATCAAATATAAGATTCTGATAAATATAACTTTGTAATTTTTGCATTCTTTGCAAGATATCTTTTCCCCGGGTAACCTCTTTTGGATTTCTTGACTCTCACAATGTATGTTTGGTGAGTATGTGCCTTGGTGTTTCAGTAAGAAGTATTTCTCAAACATTAAATATTCTCTGACTTGGTTTTCAAATTCTAAGGAATGATTTCACAAATCATTTCTTTGACTGAGTACAAATGTGAGATGTACTTTTTTCCCCCCTGAACAATGTTTAACCCTGCAAATGAAATTTTATCTAGAAGAAAAGCATTTCCTGCTCTATTTTCTCTCCATGTCCTGGAGGTATAGTTCAACATTCACAAAATACCTGACTATCCTTATTTTCCTTAGTGCGTATCCAAACAGTATCTGCTGTTTCAGCTAAAACACTCAACAGTTTTTTTTTCTTTTTGCTAGCTATTGTATCTTTGTAATATTGAAGCCTCCCCCTCCTTATTTGGTTTCTAGTTTCAGTAAACCTTATCCTGGCATTTAAACCTTCAGTCATTTCCCTGACTCAACCATGTCTTTACTATTTTAATATTATCATGCTTATCCCTGATACTCATTCTCATACTTATTGTCGATAAGGCTTTGATGTAATAAATCCTTGATATAATATCATACTTATCCGCACTATGAGATATAATCAAAAGTGAAAGCAGAAACTTAAGGCACAGAGTAAAATATATTACTTGCCAATTTTCCACAGTAACTTTTCATCATTACTCCAAAATTACTTTTTAATGCAAAGAGTAGTTTCAATCACATCGAGGCCCACATGATTCAGATACTATCATAATCACAATTAGATTACATTACTGCAATCAGGAAAGGAGATCATTAAGAGAAAGAATATAAATTGCTTTAGTTTTACAAGTACTGAGCTAGCAAAATTATAATTAATCTCCATTTATAATCTTTTCTTTCATAGAACTGCAAAGCATGCTACTTTTTTTAGGCCATCAATACAAATTAGAACTAAGTAATAAAGCCCTAACTACTACTACTGTTCTGCTCACAATTAAAGAAACTTTCACATTATGTATGGAAGGCTTTTGATACCGAGTGCCCTTAGAGTAGATTGCTTCAAAGCAATAAGCCAGACCATTACAAGGTGCTGTTAAAAACAGCAGCAACAACAACAAAAACAGAATGCTGCAGAAACAATCTCTCTTTTTAGAGTAATCAGTTTATGCATTTCATTTCTTAAATGAGATGGTGCTATTCATGTGAGATGTAGAAATGACTTGTCAGTCACAGTGAATGGATCACTCTGTTCACCACCAGTGTTAAATACAGCTTTTTAGAAATACAGGAAATAATATGAATATGAAGGAATAATTGAATTCCACATGTTGAGACCTTAAAATATAATGCATTTTAATTATTTTAATTGTTTCATACGTATATGAAACAATTATTTATGTTTCATAATTGTTTCATATTCAAGTCCCTCCCTAGTCCTCTATATACTTTTCAGTTATTTGTCCTTAAAATTCACCTCCAGTTATAACAGAACGTAGTAGTAAGTATAAATAACAAGTACAAATAATAATATGAACAAGTACAAATAGAGTATCTAATATTACACAGGCTCACCAAACCTTCCGCATAATGCTGAAATCAAGACAGTTCTAAAAATCAGATGAGCTCTTACCTGTGTGGCTGTGTTGGTTGGGTGCTGTACTGCAAAGGTAAATATTGCTGGTTGATTCCTGGTCAGGGCCCGTGGTTGGGTTGTGGGCCAGTCCCCACTTGGGGCATACGCCAGGGGCAGCCAATCCATGTTTCTCTCACACATCAGTGTTTCTCTCCCAATTTTTCTCCCTCCCCTCCCCTTTTTTGAAAACTAAATAAAATCTTTAAAAATAAAAAATGAAAATCAGGTGAATTTTTGGAAATTATTTGGTGGCAAGCAGTCCCCATATGAACCCAACTGATATGAACTTACTTGGTATCAAAATGTGACCTGAACTGACAAAAGATTATTCATAGTCTTTAATTATGTTATTTTGTGTGAATATGTTTACAAGATACTGCTCCAGATCCCACTGGAGAAGTAAATAATATACGATATATACACACCAAATTACATTTTAAAATGGGAACAATTGTTTGCTATGAGATGTCTTGCACCAAGGGTTTTAGGTAAGGAATTATGGACTCAGTAGCTGTGTATAAGAGACTGGTCATAGCTGAGTCAAAACTGTCAGTAACAGTTGTCTCCCTTGCCTTTCGCCTCTCTATGCCTAGTTCCTTCTTTTCTGATGCATTTTTTATCTCAGTTTCCCTGAGTCTGAGCTTTTCTCTGTCTTGCTCTGAATGGGTAGCAGCTGTGCCTTAATTTTGACCCACTCAGCCCTTGAGGCAGCTGATACGGATTTGGGTAGAGGGAGCCCCAACTGAGCACTACCATCTTTGAATCTATGCATCCAATTCTCCAAGTAAATAGTGGTTCTGTAACAGGGTGCAGTCAAGAGGGGAGCCCCAAACAGGGATTTGTAACAGGGTCCCGGAGAGCTTGGGGATAATTGGCTCCACACCACAGGGCCACACCTGCCCGGAATGCTGGCAGCTGTGGCCAATTGTGGGAGGAGCCAGAAATAAGGCTGCAGAAGATGATTGGCACTGGGATTTAAATGCAAGCCATTTAGCACCTCTCTTTTTGGGACCACCAGTCTGTTTAGGACCACACGGCTTTGGTGTCTTGGTCGGGACCATGAGGCTTGGGTGAGAGTCAGGACCACGAGACTTTGGAAGTACTCCGTTTTGCCACATAGAGAGTGCTGGGAGGACTGTGTGCATTTGGGGAGAACTTTAGCTTGTATTATTTCAAATGAATAATAAATTCCTTTCCTTTTCACTGATCTCTGTTATTAAAAGATGTCTTTCTTCAGGTGGTAGGAAAAAGGAACCCAGTAGGTGGGGAGGAACTCCCAGAGAAAAGTGGGGGTCTTTTATATCATTCAGCACCCCCGATCTGTTCTGTAGCAGTTCTAGTGAGCTGCACAAATATTATTTGATTTCTATGTGTGCCATGACTTAGAAAATGTTTGGAAGCATTGTTTCTCACTTTTCATATACTAAGAACAGGCTGTTGAAAACAATGTCTGACATAATAGTCTATGATTATTTGCTGAATGTCAGATATCTACAATGTTATTCTTATTAAAATATTTGCATTTTAATAGGCACATAAAGCTTTAATTTCAGGAAATCACAGTATCAGAAATCAGGATGTGGATGGTTATTGGAAGTGCTGAGTCCTTGAAGTATTTACTGATGTATTTCTAAGACTGAACTTAAAGACAAGGCCTATTTAAAAAGAAAGGAGGAAAAATAGATCAATATCCTGTTTATTTGTAACAAATTCTCTATTAATGGTGGAAAAAATATAGTAGCATTGACTTTAAAGATCACAAACTATAAAAACACTTTGATAGTTGATAAACATCTTAAATACCAGAAATTTGAAATGATCTTTGGCAAAAACAAAAATGGGAAAAAATAATTATAAGAGAAATATGTAACAATCTCAATTGAACTATAAAAGAAATATAAAGTTATATTTATAAATACCTATTTTAGTTAAAATTATTAAAAGTATATATTAGATGGTTTTATACTGAATCAAATTTAATTAAACAGTGTGCACACCACTACCAAACTGTATTTTTACTGTACATATGAAATAGCAATAATTTAAAAGAACTAAGTGATAACTGTACTTATAGGCAATGAAGTTAGCTTTTAGTGCTAATAAACTAATGGTGTGCAGCTATTAAATTCTATGCCTCTATGCTAGGAATTTTTAGAAAAATTGAAAAGCTTTATAGAACTTTTTTCTTGTCATTTAGGTCAGTATGCAGAGCGATTAAAAAAAGAATCAAGAGAGAAGTAGAAAGATGGGTAACAACTTTTATCTCATAGCATTAATTATTGGAGAAATTGTAAGTATTTTCTGAGATAACTTGTAAATGAATTACTAAACCATAAAACAAATCATATTTATAAAGAATAAATTATGTCTTATGTACTACAATTTTAAACAATATTAAGTGTAATACATCAGTAGTATATTTTCCCTTATATCATTAATTAATTAATTAATATATCTGAATCAGATATTGTAGGATGTTGATATAAAAAGACATGGTGTTTGACATTAAGAACACACAAAATAGACATTGAAATCGATTTCAAAATACTATAGATGAATGAGAGAATGCTATTAGAGTTAAGAGGTGGTAGTTTTCTTCTGACTGACATTAGAGAATATTGTGTGTGTTTGTGTGTATGATGGTCTCTGAAGACTAAATGTCTTAGACAAATATTTAAGCCTCTCTAATATTTAGTCTTCATCTGCATTTATATTCATATAGAATAAGTTTTAACTAAATTAGTTTTCCTGCCAAGTACAGTTGGAGTAAAGCAAGATTGTTAGGCAATGAATAGCATTTGTCTCAGGGAACATTGTTTGGAGAAAATTCAATATTGGCTGCACATAGAATGAATTGGATGTGAATGATTGAAGAGAGAAAAGCAAAGTTTAAGAGTGAAGGCAAGAAAAATAAAGATCTGACATGGAAAGAAGAAAGGTAAGGATAGGGCATTAATACTTTGAAGAAAATACACAACCAAGGGCATAAAGGAGAGGGATAAGTTGGGGAAAGAACAGCAAAATCCTCTAATGTTTTCAGTCTCTGAATAATTAGAAATACATTTTCATTGAAGAATTAGAGAAGTGGTCATGAAACATAGGAGAATAAAATGGTTTTATTCTATTTACTCCCTTCCTTTAAATTTCCTTTTTTTTTTAGCTGATATAACACAACATAAGAACAAAAAATGAAATACTAAGAAGATTCCAACACCAGACCAAAATTGTGTTACATTCCTGCCTAGTATAATTAATGTGGAGCAAAATGGTAGTGAATTTGGAGACTATGGGCATGTAAAATTTTTATTAGAAAATTGATCTCTGGTGATGAAACAAACTCTTGCAGTGCAGCCCTATTTCACTGGCTGTTTCTTTAGAGTCGTAAGAACAAGGGAGTCGACGAGCCACTCTCTGCAGTGATTCAGGTAGACAGAACGGGATATCAGCGGAGAAGATGCTGAGGGGGAAGTAATGCTAATGTGTCGTTTCTATGGTTTAAAAACCATACCTAGGAAGTAGGAGGGCCCTGAAGGAACATGGAAGGTGATACAAAGAACAGTGCATGTGATCACTAGAACCGGTGACCTAAATAACATTTCTATGCATATACTACCCCCAAATTGAGGGGAAATGCACTCCTAATGCAAAGGAAGTAAAAACTTCATGAATGAGTAATAAGAAAAACAAACCTATAGTGAAATTGCAGACTATGTAATCTAGTTGACTTCCACCCAAACCTCACCTGTATTAGTCATTATTGTTGCTATTCAAATATTGCTGCCACAGGATAGAATTGTATGTACTTCTCAACTCCTGTTAGTGATTCGGGGCTATGTGACCTGTTCTGGTTGACAGGTAATAGACCTCAGTCATGAAATATAATTACTCTAGATATCAATTGTAGAGAACACAATTGATAATACATTGTCAGTTTTATTTCTGGAATCTCTAATTTATACTATGGACATATAAGTTTTTTTTATTATATTGATGATACAATTTATTAATTACTATAATTTTATAATACATCTTGATATTAGGTATATAAGTACTTCCATTGTATTCTTCTTTTGTAAAATAGTTTTGGCTATTCTTGATTAATTATATTTCTGTATATTATAATTTAAGCTTGTAAATTTCTCCTGAAAACTAACTCTGCTGAAATTTTCATTGGAATTAGTTTAAATATACAAATCAATTTGGGGGAAATTAATATCTTAACAGTAGTGAGCCTCTCCAGTCCTCAGGCACAGTACACCTCTCAAGTATTGAACTTCTCTAAGCAGTGTTTCACAGTATTCACTTTTTAAACCCAGTACATATTTTGTTCAATTTAATTTTCAAAAGTTTGGATGCTATTTTAATGGTATTGTCATTTCAATTTTCAATTGTTTACTAGTATATATGAATGTTACTAGTTTTTGAATATTGTCCTTATATTATTACCTTTGATATATTAGGTACACTTGTTAGTTCTACTAAATGTTTTATAGTCTTTGGAATGTTCTATGTAAACGATTATGTCCTATGTGAATAAAGTCCGTTTTTTTTTTAAGCCAGGAACTACAGTGTAGTACCAGAAGTGTTGATCCTTGGGAAAAAAAAAAAATTCAGAATTTTAGCATTAAGTATGATGTAAGTTCTGTGTTTTGTTGAACTTAATAAAACATTAGCCCCCTTTGAGTCCTGTTTTTCTGTCTCTTTATAGTATAAATAAGTTTAAATTTTATTAAATGTTTTGTCTGCATTCATTGAGATGGAAATTTATTTTTGTTTTATTTTGCTAATGTGTTAAATTACATTGTTTGATTATTAAAACAAACTAACTTGTGATTTTTAAGCTTCTGGTCAAGATGATGGAGTAGGTAAATGCAATAGTCTGAACCTCCCAGAACCATATCAAATTTACAACAAAACTACAGAACACCCTGGCTGGTGTGGCTCAGCGGTTTGAGTACAGGACTGCAAAGTAATGGGTCACTGGTTCGATTCCCAATTTGGGCACATGCCTGGTTTGTGGGCCAGGTTTCCAGTAGGGGGACATGAGATACAACCACACATTGATGTTTCTCTCCCTCTCTTTCTCCTTCCCTTCCCCTCTAAAAAGAACAAATTAAATCTTAAAAAAAAAAAAAAACCCTACAGAACCACCATCATTCAGAACCTCCTGAAATCTAGCTGAGTGGAAGTTCTGTAACTAAGGATAAAGACACGAAGCCACATAGAGACTGGTGGAAGCAGTGGATATGCAGAAAGAGCTGGTCCCACACCCACATGCAGCAAATAAAAAATTGGGAGAGATATCTCCATGGTAGGGGTCCCATATGAGGATTCAGGAGTCCCGGTTCCACACTAGAACCCCCAGCCCAGGGTTGCAGTGTCAATAAGGGAAGTCCCCCTAACTTCTGATTGTAAAAACCAGCAGAGATTGTGGCTAAATGAGACGGAGGCTTCTGGAGTGCAAGGCATTCCTCTAAGAGATCCGGCATTCAGACTTACTTGGACTCCAGGGCTGGGGAAACAGCCCAAAAGGCACCAGAGACATACAGGAGGATTTCAATTGTTTGGCACCAGGGTGAGAGCTGGGAGGACAGCTTTCTCCAAGACAGAAGTGCTGGCAGAGGCCATTGTTTCTTTTCAGAGCCCTGCCCCGACAAAGTCAACAGCAGGGTGCCATATCTGTCTCCCTCAAACTGGCTAATACTCTTTGCCCCTTTCTGGTGATTCCCTGAGACCCTTTCCACCTGACTGGTTGGCCCACACAAGTCATTTTCAGTGGCTTTTCCATACAAACCTCCTGTCTTGACCCATGCTTCAAACTTTCATAAAATCTCAAACAAGCAGCATCTGGTCTCAGTCTGCCCTCTACCTCTTTCTAAATGTCTCCACCTGGCACTAGCTGCAGCTGGCCTTGACTTGCAGCTTGGTATATCCCAGGCACTTCCAAGCCTAACCTAACTAGCAGTCATCTGCAGACTGCTCTGTAGCTTATGCTAGATGGCCCCAGAGAGGGCACAAGCTGCAGCTTACCTTGGTCTACACTTCCCAGGAGGCTCTAGAGCAACCACATTCAGTGGACAGCTGCAGACAATGTCAAAGCTCCACCCAGATACCTCTAGCAGTGACAGACTCAGGGGTGAACTCAGTAGGTACCTGAGCCACAATGAAGTGAGTTCTGCTCTGTGAGATTGGTCTCTACACAGAAATACCTCCATGACGGCATGGCCAATCCTCAAAGCCCATCGGCCTGGTGGTGAATCCCTTCCACTGATATGCCAACAGCAATCAAGGCTCAACTACAATAGGAAGATGCACAAAGCCCACACAGGGTATGCACCTGGAGTGCCCAGCTCAGGTGACTGGAGAAGCTGTGCCACTGGACCTTAGAAGACACTACATGCAGTCACTCTAGCAAGACTGGGAGATGTAGCAGTTCTACCAAATACATAGAAACAAACACAAGGAGGCTGACAAATGAGGAGAAAAAGAAACATGTCCCAAATGAAAGAACTGAACAAAATTTCAGAAAAAGATCTAAACAAAATTGACACAAGCAACCTACCAGATGCACAGTTTAAAACACTGGTTATAAGGATGCTCAATAAAATTAGAGGAGTAGAGGAACTTAGTGAGAAGTTCAACAAAGAGGAAACAAAAATGGAGAAAAACATTAAAAACTAATCAGAAATAAATAATACAATAACAAATGAAGAGTACATCACAGGAAATCAGCAGTCGAGTACATGGAGCAGAGAATAAAATCAGTGATTTGGAGGATAAGGAAGCAGAAAACACCCAATTAGAACAACAAAACAACAACAACAACAAATAATTCAAAAAAAATGAGGATAGTGTAAGGAGCCCCTAGGGCAACTTCAAGAGTACCAACATTCCCATTATAGGGGTGCCAGAAGTGAGAAAACAAAAAATTGAAAACCTATTTGAATAAAATAATGACAAAAAACTTCCCTAATATGGTGAAGGAAATGGACATTACAAGTCCAGAGAGTCCCAAACAAGATGAACTCCAGTACATCCACGCCAAGACACATTATAATTAAAATGCCAAAGGTTAAAAACAAAGAGAGTATCTTAATAGCAAGGATCCAGATTGCTCTACCCAGCAAAGGGTCAAGTAATCAAGGACAGAAAAGAGCTTCCCAGACCAGAAAAAGCTAAAGAAGTTCATCACTATTAAACCAGTATTGTAAGAAATGTTAAAGAAGAAAGGATGAGTAATAAAATGGCAATAAATATATATCTATCAATAATTATTTTAAATGCAAATAGATTAAATGCTCTAATCAAATGGCATACAGTGGACAAACAAAACTAGATCCTTACATATGTTGTCTACAAGAGACTCACATCAGATTGAAAGACATACAGAGACTGAAAGTAAAAGAGTGGACAATATATTTTATGAAAATGAAAACAAAGAAAAAAGACTGAAGTAGTAATACTTATACCAAGCAAAATAAACTTTAAACAAAGACTATAACTAGAGATGACCCAGCAAATCCACTTCTGGGTATTTATCTGAAGAAATCCAAAACACTAAATCAAATTAAAAAGACATACACATACATATGCTTATTGCAGCAGTGTTTAGAATAGTGAAGATACTGAAACAACATCAGTGTCCATCAATAGATGAGTGAGTAAAGAGGAAGTGCTAAATATATACAATGGAATATGATTCAGCCATAAAAAGAATGAAATCTTGAATGAAATCTTGCCCTGGCTGTATGACTCTATTGGAGTGTCTCCCATACATTAAAAAAAAAAAAAAAAAAAGGTTGCATGTTCCATCCCCAGTCAGGGAATGTATGGGAGGTTACCAGTTGATGTTTCTCACATGGATCTCTCTCTCTCTCTCTCCCATTCCTTTCTTCTTCTGTCTTTAAAATCAATAAACATATCCTCATATGAGAATTAAGTAAAATTTTAAACAGAATGAAATCTTGCCATCTGCGACAACATGGATGAATCTAGAGTACATTGTGCTCAGTGAAATAAGTAAAAAAAGAGAAATGCCACATGATTTCATTTATATATGGAATCAAAAATCAAAATAAACAAACAAAACAGACATAGACTCATAGATACAGAGAACATTTTGACAGTTGCCTGATGGAGGTATTTGGGGGAGGTGGGAGGGAAAGGTAAAAGGATTTAGAAGTACAAATTGGTAGTTACAGAATAGTCATGGGGATGTGCAGTACAGCCAAGGGAATATAGTCAATGATATTGTACTTGTACCTGGTGTCAGATGGGTACTAGATTTATTGAGGTGATTACTTAGTAAGTTTCATACATGTCTAATCACGGGGTTTTACACCTGTATCTTATGCAATATTGTTTGTCAACTATAATTAAGAAAAAACGATCCTTCCAATCTGTTGGGAGACCCACTGGGGTAGATCTTTCCTGTGCAAAACAAGAACCCAATGGGTAGTTTAAATGAAAAAAAGAAAACAAAACAAAACACTAACACTCATATTATTTAAAAATAGATTTAAATTTGCAGAAAATTTATGATGCTAGATAGTACAGAGATATTTCATATAACTCAAACTCAGTTTTCCCTATTATTAACATTTATATCTTACATTTTTATAGATCATTTGTCACATTTGAGGAACCAGTATTCATACATTATTATTAACTGAAGTATATATTTCATTTATATTTCTTTTTATTACCAAATGTCCTTTTTGTGTTCCAGGATTCAACACAAGATACTTCATTTAGTCTTCACCACCCCTTAAATCCTCTTGGCTATGACATATTAACAAATTTTCCTTGTTTTAATGACCTTGACAGTTTGGAGGAGTCCTGGTCAGGTATTGTGAAGAATGTTCCTTAGTTGTGATTTTGTCTTACATTTTTCTCATGTTAGATGGAGTGATGGACACTTGGCGGGAAGACCACAGAGGTACAGTGTCTTCTTCATCACATGATATCAGTATGACGTCCCCATGTGAAGTTTGGTCTCCTGACTGAGGTAGTGTTTGTCAAGTTTTTTTACTGTAAATTTATAATTTTTTTCTCTCTTTACATATTGTGCTTTTGACAAGGAGTAAAATATACATGGTCTTCTTCTAAAGAGTAACTATATAGATTATTTGGACTCTTTTGTGTAACACATTTATCTTAATTAATTAATATCAGAATGGACTCAATAGTCCATTCTGAAGAATATACTATTCTTCATCAGTGTTCTGGAGTTTGTTCCATACACATCCTGTGCATAGTTCATTAGACATATTGCTAATGGTTTCTCTTTTTTGCCATGTTAATTTGTATATTTTTTTAAAAATTTCAATACCCAATTGTTCATTGTCATTATATAAGAAAGTACTTATTATTGTATATTGTTCAGTCCTGTGCCCTTGCTACACTCACTTATTATTTGAGGAGACTGTTATCTATTATTTAGATTCTTTGGGGTCTCCTAGATGGGCAATTATGCCATCTGTACATCAAACCTCTTCTCTTTCATCCATTCAGTAACTTTTACTTCATCTTCTTGTCTTGTTATACTAGTTAGGACTTCTAATATAGTGTTCAATATGAGCAGTGGGAGAGTATCCTTCCCTACATCCACACTTATAGGGAAAGTGGTCAGTCTCATGCTGTCAAGTAGACGTTAGCTGCAGATGTTTCTATAGCTATTTATCAAGTTGAGAAACTTCTCTATCCCTAGTGTGTCGAGAGTTTTTATCATAAATACATTTTGGACTTTGTCAAGTCCTTGTATTTTATCAACTTACATGATTGTAATTTTTTTTCTTTTTTAACCTATTGGTATGGTCAATTACATTGATAGAATTTCAGTTATTGGGATATTGCATACTTGAAAAAATTCAACTTGTTTGTTATGTAAACCATTTTATATTTTTATTCAATTCTCTAATATTTGGTTGAGGATTATCACATCAATGGTCATAGAAGAATAATCAGTCTATATTTTCCTTTCCTTGTAATGTCTTTATCTGCTTTTTAATTAGACTTATGCTGTTATAAGATGACATAGGAAATGTTCTCTCTGTTTCTATTTGTTGGAAGAGATTGTGGAATGAACATTATTTCTTCTTTAAGTGTTAAATAAAAATGTGTTTATATATTTAGTTTATATGTATGTGGATATATATTGCTGCATTCAATGTACTAATATTTTGTTCATAATTTTTCATTACTGAAGGATTTTGGTGTGTAATTTCCATTTCTTGTAATGTCTTTAATTTGGCAATGCTGACCTCATTGGGATATTATATAGTTATAATTAGGCATGTGTTGTTTCTTTTTTCCTATTTGCTAAAAGAGATTGTGTAAGATCATTATGATAGCTTCTTTAAATGTATGATTAATTATTGCAGTGAAGCTATTTGGGTCTGGAGAGTTTTTCTGTGATAATATTTTGATTACATATTCAGTTTATTTATATGCTATAGAGCTATTCATGGCTTCCCTTGCTTTTTGTGTCTGTTTTTGCCATTTTGGTCTTAAAAATATCTGTCCATCTCTTTAAAGTTATTTACTATATTGACATGAATTTTTGCTTTATAATTTTTTCTTAACATTTTTTAAGTACCTGTAAGAACTCTAGTAATGTGCTCATTTTCTCTTCTGGTATTGGAAATTCTTTTTCCTTTATTATTTCAACTAGAACTTTATCAAGGTTATTAATGAATTTTGAAAGCATTTTTAATTTGTCTTTGGCTCTATTTATTTTTCTCTTATTTCTCTAATTTCTATTCTCTTGATTTTCTGCTGTTTACTATTTCCTTTCTTTCACTTAACTAGAGTTTAATATGTCCATCTTTAATATAGTAATATTCTTTAGTGGAAGCTTAGATAATTAATTCTATAATTTATTTTTATATAAAAATATGAAGTATTAATTTTTCTATTAATGCTGCCTTAGCTGTGCACCACAAATTTTAAGCTGTTGTATCTTAATTTTCATTTCAATCAATATATTTTCTGATTTATATGTAATTGTTCACTGTCCCTGATGTTATTCAGAAATTTATTTTTATTTTACAAAATTTGAATATTTTTCAGACATCTTTCTATGATATAATTTTTTGGTTTTAGTTAAAGAATATTCTCTGTAATATATATATATATATATATATAAATTTACCAAAATATTTTTATGATGTAGCAAATAGTCTATTTTGCTGAATATTTCAGATATACTAGAAGAGAATTTCTATTCTAAAATTGATTTTAAAATTTCATAAATGCTAATAGATCAATTTGGTTGAGTGTGTTGTTGTTTATATCTTCTATATTTTTATTATTTTTCCCTTTACTTGTTTAATTCTAGATTAGCCTTTACTCCAATAATAGTTTGCCCCACTGTTATGTAATGCTCTTATCAAGTGTCTTTTCAATAGATGGTCACTAAAAAATATGTCTGTTTTGGTTGGTGAGAACAGATAATTACCTTGTCTTTTTGAGCTTGCAGAATCATTTGGCTTTCAGCTCTCAGATAACTGTAAAGTTTTTTTTGTACAGCTTTGTAGAGAATCCACCTATGCATGCAAATATTCATCTTCAGCCAAACCATAGGGGATAACTTACAGATTTT
This sequence comes from Tonatia bakeri, assembly GCA_004024845.1. NCBI lineage: Eukaryota > Metazoa > Chordata > Mammalia > Chiroptera > Phyllostomidae > Tonatia > Tonatia bakeri. The sequence goes on along the minus strand of PVIA01003194.1, from coordinate 13,583 downwards.
TTGAGCTTTGTTTTTGCATAGCTTCCACTGATCCAGCATTGAGTCCTGAAAATTACATACACACTGCCTCTCCAAGCTCCCAATTCTCCCCTTTTATGTCAACCAAAATGATGGTCTCTGTTAAATTGTTTTCTACCAGTGATGCAGTTTGCAATTGATTCCAACCAGAAAGTCATTGCAGCTAAAAGGACTGTACCATTTGTTTCCTTTTTGAGAGAAGGTGACCATAGTCCTACTGTAGTTGTGATTCAATGCCTAAAATGTTATGAGGTATTTGAGTATTTTGTTTGGCTCTCTAATTGTTTGCTAACATAGTATATGATGTTGCTACTGCCTCCTATTTGGAAGTAGTTCTGTAACTACTTATTCAAACTATATATATTCCATGCTAAACACATGCAATCTATATACCAGTATGCATTTAATCATCTTTTCACTTTGATATCTCTACCTAACATTTTTGGAAGGATTCAATTTGCTTAATTAATTATTAAATTATGTTAGAAAACAATTGTAAACTAATTAAGGAAAGTGCAAACCAGGATACTGATATTGAATATATTTCATAATTTTGCAAACAGAAGAGAAACCATATGCTAACTATGGTAAGGGAAAGCAGAGATATTTATTTATTTTATTTAGTTAAAAGTTTAAATAAGATATTTGAGGCAGCCTCTGGTTTCATGGCAGGGTGTTAGTATTGTACATACATTAGAAGGTCAAAAAAGTAGATTTTTTTTAAACATGACATTTGTATCATTACAATAACTGAACACAGTCATTCCAGGGCAAATAAGAAGACAAGAGAAGGGAATGATATGTTAGTTTGTAATAAACTGCAGGTATTTAGTCAAGAATTCACATCTTTTTCTTTTTTAATTTTAATTTCAACTACAGTATCAATAACAGTAGAAACAAAAATTGATATAGTTGACTAAAAGTCACTTTGGCATTTTGAAAGGAAAATGAGATCAGAGAAATCACTCAATAACTATTGTTATGCAGGTCAGAGTGAAGTCTCTTCTTTAAGATCTTCCTCTCACAGGGCACAAAAAAAAATGAGTTCTTGGGATATCAGAGAGGGTGGAGTACATAGACCAAAACTGCTTCAATGTAATGTAAATAGAAGATAAACAAAATTAAGAATAATAACCCAAATACATCTCTACTAGCCACAAAGAGTGCTGTGACATTAGTCTTAACCCCATCATATACCCTCGCTGTTACTATAAGCATTCTCTAAGGGACAGATTAAGAAGATCATCTATTATTCTTTGCACAGTAAATTGGCTTTATGATGGTAGACTCAGATTTTCTATTCATAGTGCATTATCCTAGTAACTTTGATTAAAAAAACTTGAAATGTTAATAATAATAAATATTATTATTCTGACATTTTATGTTTGAGGATTTAATAAAATAGTAAATAGGTTTGGAAGTATCTAATACCATCTAAGTAGCTGGGAGTTAGTTTGGATACTGAGGTATGGTATGGATTTTAATTTTCTCATTTCTCCCCAGGTGAGTCTATAACTATAATGACTTAAATTTTTAATTATATGTATTTTTGTATATATTCCATATACTCTACTATAATTACAGTATAATTATAGTTATACATATATTTAACAATATTTATTTCTTGGCCAGTTAACATTGTGATTGACAGAAAGTTGGTATTAAATGCCTGTTTGTTGTATTACTAATTTACCTATAAACAAATAAATAAATTGATAAGTATATTTTTAATGAACATTTTCAATTTGTCAGACATGAAATTCAAATTTAACAAATATTTGTTAGGAATGCTTTATTTTGTAGAGACTGTACAAGATATTGTGATAAGCAACCTCCTGAGAACCAGAAGAGGGTAAATAATTTCAAGACCTATATTCAAATAAAAAAAGGTCCTTTTGTCCAATAAACCCAACTGTGTTTCTGTTAGATTAAAGAGACAGAAAATTAATTCAAATAGAAAATAATAATACATTATTTTCAAATTTCTGGAGTCAAAATATTTTGAACTTAAACCAAATAGAGTTCTTTTAAAAAAGCAAACTGATTTGAAACCAAACATTATTTTTTAAAACTGTACATTAAAAAATAAACAAAAACTGGGTAAATTTACAGATAATATAATAAAGTTCTAGTGTTACTGATAATTAATTGGGTCATACAAATTTATGTGAAACACACTATATACAAGAAGACACATTTTCAAATAGCATGAATATAAAATGAAAGCAAAAATGTAATTAGCAAATAAAAATCTGCAACTTTTACAATGCTGTTGGTATCATAAATTATTATGCTTTACAAAGAAATTCTGCACTTTGAGCAAGAAGAAAGGCACATATCACATGATTTCCTACTATGACTTGTGGGAATTTTATTAGAATATGAATTATACTTTGTAATTTATTACACATTTATTATTTATAATTATATTTAGAAAAGCCAATGCGATTGGGAAAATTAGAAAGATTAAAGAAATCATGTTATATCCACATAAGGAACTATTTTGTGGCTCATATATCATTCTGTTAAAAAATTGAGCTTTAGCAATAAATTCTCTTCATTTGAAACACAACTGAAACATAAATATCAGCTGGACTTTATATATGTTTTGAAAATTTCTGTGCCTTTTTTCATTTGTAAACTATATATAATAGTGTTATATACTTATATATTAACATATACATAAATTTGTCCACATACTTGTGTACATTTATAGATTTTAAGGTATAATCTCTCTGAATTAACTTCCTTAGTATTTTGATAAATCTCTTGATAAAAGCATAAGACCTTTTCTAGTTTTACTCTATGCCAGATGCTCAGACTTCAAAGATGAGTAAGAAACTATTATTTTCCTAAGGGAAAGACTATTCAGCAGCATACAGGCGATAAAGAGGCATGTTTCTATCAACAGGATTGGATGAAAGAGGATGGAGGGTGTAGGTCAATTTTCTTTGAGATGTTATATCACCTTTCTATCAATGTGGAGGCTTGTTTCCCCCTTAACCTATATAAAACTTAATTTTCAAATCCTGTTAAAAATATCTATTCTTAATTAGTTTAGGAGTTATGGTAGATTATCCACTGAAAGATTAATTACATGCTTTCCAGTGAAGTATTATAAACCATAAGTTTAAAGTTGGACCAGATGCATTTCAGCCCTGAAAACTCATTAACCATCTGACCATGTTGCACATATGGTAACAAAGTGAAGAATGTATCCAGTCAAATACACATAAACACTTCTTCATCATCATAGGACAACTGCCTCTTATACTATGCCAGTAATCTTTCTGTTTCTCATACCTACAAATATCTACTTTAGGCACAGAGAAGCTAGCAAATGGTGAATTTGTATAGATTCACACTTATTTGTATCTTCCTCATTTTCTTTCTTCATTGTTTTGTAGTTTTCTGTGTGCAGGTCTTGTATGTCCTTGGTTAAATTTATTCCTAGGTACTTTATTTTTTTGTTGTTGCTATAGTATAATAATTGGGATTGTTTTCTTAACTTCTCTTTCTTTTCTTTTTCAGTATCAAATATGCATTTAATTTTCCCTTATCTTTTTATGGGGGATTAAATGTATTTTACTGCTATAGTTATCCCATTGTTTTCTCCCCTTTATTCCCCTCTGCCCTGCACACCCCCTCCCTCTAGCATTCCCCCCACTTAGTTCATATCTGTAGGTCATACATATAAGTTCTTTGCCTTCTCTATTTATTATACTATTCTTGACTTCCCCCTCTCTATTTTATATCTACAATTTATGCTTCTTATTCCCTGTATCTTTTCCCCCATTGTCTCCCTACCCCATTTCTATTAATAATTTTCCACGTGATCTCCATTTCTGTGACTGTTCCTATTCTACTTGTTTGCTTAGTTTGTGTGTGTGTGTGTGTGTGTGTGTGTGTGTGTGTGTGTGTGTGTGTTTTAGGTTCACTTGTTGATAATTGTGTTTGTTGTCATTTTATTGTTCATAGTTTTGATCATCTTCTTTTTCTTAGATAAGTCCCTTTAACATTTCATATAATAAGGGGTTGGTGATGATGAACTCCTTTAACTTTATCTTATCTGGGAAGCATTTTATCTGCCCTTCCATTCTAAATGATAGCTTTGCTGGATAGAGTAATCTTGGATGTAGGCCCTTGCCTTTCATGACTTTGAATATTTCTTTCCAGCCCTTTATTACCTATAAGGTTTCTTTTGAGAAATCAGCTTATAGTCTTATGGGCACTCCTTTGTAGGTTACTATCTCCTTTGCTCTTGCTGCTTTTAAGATTCTCTCCTTATCTTTAATCTTGAGTAATGTAATTATGATGTGCCTTGGTGTGTGCTTCTTTGAGTCCAACTTGTTTGGGACTCTCTGAGCTTCCTGGACTTCCTGGAAGTCTATTTCCTTTGCCAGGTTCAGAAAATTTTCCTTCATTATTTTTTCAAATAACTTTTCAATTTCTTCCTGTTCCTCTTCTCCACCTGCCGCCCCTGTGATTCCAATATTAGTGCCACAGGGCAGTGACCTGGGTCACCCCACCCTGGTGAATACCTAAGGCTCTACCCCTTACAACATAATAGTGGCACCAAGACAAAAAAAGGTGGCCCAAATGAAAACAGGTAAAAACTCAAGTAAAAGAACTAAGTGATGAACAGAGCCAACAGATGCAAAGTTCAAAACACTGGTAATCAGAATGCTCACAGAAATGGTTGAGTATAGTTGCAAAATAGAGGAAAAAGTGAAAGCTATGCAAAATGAAATAAAAAATATATATATATATACAGGGAACCAACTTCAGGAAAGGAAATAGGAACTCAAATCAATGTTTGGGAGCAAAAGGAAGAAATAAACATTTATCCAGAACAGAATGAAAAAACAAGAATTCAAAAAAATGAGGAGAGGCTTAGGAACCTCCAGGACAACTTTAAACATTCCAATATTTGTATAAATTCACAATAATTATATAGAAGTAGATACTGCTGGTCTCCACTCTGCTTTAAAGAGAATAAACCAGAATTTTAGTTTTCCTCTCTTTAAATCTCATTTAAAAAAGAGTTTTAGGTTGAAAATGTCAAACTCCATGTTAGGAGTGGATATTTTCTCTATTGGGGAAGTCAGTTGCACTGATTTTATCAGCCAAAATATTTTAATACAGAAATTAACTTGCTATTGGTTTATCTGAGAGGAGCCGTCCTCTCCTCTACTTCTCTGGCAGGTATTAAGCTTCCCGGATATTCCAAATCTCCTCCACAATTCCTGCTTTCAACCTGATATGACCACTATCAAAGTAAATATTTTGTGCAACTCTTCCCCATTACAAGAGGGTGGCCAGACTCAGCAACCTGAACCACATGATAAGTGAGATTTTTACCAAAAGTTTTAATTTGATTAGATATTCACAGATGCATAACAACCAGTAACATTACAATCTATCTATATTTTAATGAACCTTATTATTCAAAACAGAGTTTACAAAAGTAAAATAACTTCAGCTTCTACTTTTAATGTGAATAATCCTTTTGAATTACAATAATTAGTTTAAACTTTTATAATATTGAGATACATTTCTATTGGCAAAGGAGCATTCTACCTTATAATGTGATGAATGTACCCATGTTGTCATTGAATTTGTGTTGAAGAAAAGAAGAGATAATGAGGGGACTGTCTTTTAGTTTGAGTAGACAGTTTTCTATGTGTTCACAGATTCAGATGGGCCTCTGACAATGTTCAAGATCTGTCAAGTAGATAACTCATTATTTTTCTCTTTATGAATGTAAGAAAATAAATGTCAGTTTAACTTATTATTTCTTCCACTTTTGAAGTATGATGAATAGAACTGATGATGATTATCAAATCTCTGAATATATATACTAAGTTGCTTGCATGATTTAAAAAACAACCTGAGCTATTATCTTCTTTATGGTTATTTTTAGAAAAACTTATTTATTTGATGACTGTTAATATTTGTTTTTATGCAGGAACTTTTAGAATGTGTCAGCACTGTTATTAAAATACAATGTTGGTAATAAAGGGGAAAATATAGCATGTTTTAAAATGCACAGGAAAAATCATAAACTTTTATTCATTAAATATATTATTACTACTTTCTGTTCTTTTTTTGTATTCCATTGTTAACTGTCTTTGTTAAGCTAGTAATGAAAGGTTAAAGCTTTCCAAAAATTCATAGACTGAAGGAAACAGTGATGTGGATTGAGTGAGCATGTGGCATCTTTCCATCTAATCACCTGATTATTTTAAGGCCGTTTTGAGCAGATGTTTTCTTCATGTTACAGACAATATATTTAAAGGTGTATGTCACATAAACTTGAATACACACATGCCTGAAGTTCTTGTCTGTACCAGTAGTACATGTTTAATTAAAAAAAGAAAGAAGCACTGATGAGTAAAGCAGTAAGTAAATAACTACTAAAGAAAGACTATTTGGCTCAAACTTTACAGAAGTTGTACAAAAGCAATAAGGGCCTATATTTTTATATTTTATATTTTAGTGTAAGATTCAAATATATCTGCTGATTGAACAGTGTTCATTTTTACCTTTATCTCATTCTTTAATAGTGTTATGTGTCACTCATCATTTATGAAATGACTAAAGAAACATAGAAGAAAGGTTAAGTAAGGATAGAAGAAAATTAAAAGAATAAAACCTTGACAAATAAGTGCCATAGAACATTTCATAATATTTTATACAATTAGCCAGAAGGCTGAAAATCTGACCACAGTCATCCTTGTGGCCAATGCGGTGGAAAGAGAATCAGTTATTTTACCATTTTTTTCCTAAAGAAATCAAAACAATTGCTCAGCACAACAATATTTTTAAAGACCTAATCTGTGGAAAATTGGAATGAAAAATAATAAATCCATTAATAAAATCTCAGAAAGCACCACAGATTCTGTGTGCAGTTATGGATATTCTGAGCATTTTAGCATAATGATTTGTTCCAAAGGAAACAATAACTTCAAAAATTTACAAAGAATAGTAATAGATCTTCTAAACACTTAACCATGAATTTTGACTAGCATCTTCTGATTTTAACTTTCAAAACCTTATAGATTTGGTAGCTTGGTTATTTTTTATAAAAATGCTTTTAAATTACTCTTAATGAAGCTGAATTTACTAAGATGTCTTCAGAGAATATTCACCTGCATTCCAAGATGTTAACTTGTTGTCTAATGTTTTATCTCTCAATATAAATTTCTGCACCAATATGGAGACTATATGTAAAAAATATATACCATGGGAAAGTCATCACTTGCTTCCAATGTACTATATTATGTTATGTTGAAGGAATATTTTTAATTGATGTTTTTGAGCCACAAGCTGCAGATTAGGGCTCATTGGATATTAAAATGGAAGAGTAAGAATACACCAGAACATAAATAGGGGGGACAAATAAAAGCCATAGAGCAGCTACTATGTATATGACAGCATGCTAGACTAGTTTACATTGATTTTCCCATTTAATTCTTAGTACAAATCTACAAATTTTTTTATCCATAATTCCACATGAGGACACTGTGATTAAGGGGACTGATTTTCTTGTCAAATGACACAAAACATTGATCAGGTGGTAAAACACAGTTTTTTTAGCTCTAAAGCCTATGTCTGTATTGTATCACACTGTCAAGTAAATAAACATGTTTCTTAATCTTTTCCACTTCCCATTTCAAGCCCACACTATTTATTTTATTAACTGCAATGCTCCCAGCATTCTTATACTAAATGTAGCTTGTTGAAGTTCCCATTATGGTACACCCTCCTGGCCATCCCCCTATTCCTCAACACCTGTCCTTGCACCTTTGCAATTTTCAGGAACATCCTTCCTGTATTTGGTTAGGATCGAACTTGAAATCCCATAGAACTTTGGACAAAAAATTCAACTCATATATATCTGATATACATTGCACAGAATGCTATTTCAACACATATTCATGCCTGCTCAACCCTAGTTTAGAAAAATTGTGTGGATGCTGAGATCTCTCACTTGACTTGATCATTTATTACATAATTTTCCATATCAAAACATATGCACCTTGTGAAGAGGTGGAGGAATTAGAACTCCTGTACACTATTGGGGGTTGGTAAAATGATGCAGCTGCTAAAAAAACCAGTAAGACAGTTCATCAACATATTAAAAATAGAACTTACATATAATCCAGAATTCCCAGTCTGGGTACATTTCTTAAATAATTGAAAACAGAATCTCAAAGAGATATTTGCACATATGTGTTTATAGGAGAAACATTCACAGGAACAAAGAGATGGAAGCCATCCAAATATTATTAGCCAATGAATGGATAAAGGAAAAGTGGTATATACATACAGTGGGATACTATTCAGAGGTAAAAAGGAAATCCTGTTACACTTTACAACATGTATGAACATTGAAAGCATTATACTATGTGACACAAGACAGACAGCAAAACAAAAAAAATACTGTAAGATTTTACTAATATGAAGTGTCCAAAGTTGTCAAAGTCATAGAAACAGAAAGTAGAATGGTGGTTTCCATGAGCTGAAGAGAAGAAAAGGGGAGTTATTAATGGGTAGAGACTTTCAGTCTTACAAAAGGAAAAAGTTCTGGAAATCTGTTATACAACAATGTGAACATATATTAAATGCTACTAAACTATAAATTTAAAAATGGTTAAGATAGTAAATTTTATGTCATTTGATTTTTAAAAATTACCTTATAAGAAGTGAAAGTGAATTAGGACATACTATATACCCTCAATGTTCTGTTGAGAGCTCCTTGTCTTCTCAGAAATTATAGTACATTTATTTCAGAGTCTTTATGGAACACTATCATTTGCTGAAATTCACTTAGCTTTCTTTGGGTTTATTTCCAGTGATTGTGGAAATGTTACTTTAGAGACTGAGTCAGTGAAATATTTCTGCCTTGTTACCACCTGTTCATCGGAAACTTTCAGCTACACTCTGCAGTGTCATTCCCACATTTATATTCCAGGGTTATTTGTAACAGAACATGTGCACTTGTGATTATGAGACATTAAAAACAAATAAAAGTGGATAGTAACCTGAGTTGATATAACTACAGTATTATATGAATTTAAAAATTATTTTCTTTATTAAAATTATTTTTGAAATTGTGGATTCTATAAGAAATCCCAGAATACTTAGGTAGTGAAGAACTATACCTTTCTTCTTTATTACATATTGAAACATTTTACTAAAACTTTATAAGTTATTGCAACAAATCTTTTGTGAAAAACTTAACAGAGTTTGTACTATATTTTAAGTGATATCAGATAATCAAAATTCATTGTCATTTCCCTATTAAGATATTTAAAATCAATTAATGTTTGTTGAATTAAAGTTACACTAATGGCTTGATAGTACTACAGGTATTTATTTATTTAACTAAGTATTTTTTCTATATTTTTGAAACACCTCATTCCTTAATAATTCTATGTTATTTTGTATGTCCAAAATATGGTTTTCTTTTTCAGTTTAGCTGTTGTTCAGCTTTTATCCTTTTAAAAATAATTCCTTTGTTCATAAGTAGTTTATTCTTGGGGGTGAACGAAATATCATACATTAATCATAGGTAATGTTTCTTCAATTTTTTTTTGAGATTTATTTATTTATTCTTAGAGAGGGGAAGGGAGGGAGAAAGAGAGAGAGAGAAACATCAATGTGCGGTTGCTGGGGGCCATGGCCTGCAACCCAGGCATGTGCCCTGACTGGGAATTGAACCTGCGATACTTTGGTTCGCAGCCCAAGCTCAATCCACTGAGCTAAGCCAGCCAGGGCTTCAATTTTAACCTTCTTACCTAATCAGTTTACCTATTTTCAGGAATGAAACTCGGTTGGGGATCTTCTTATACACACTGTAATTGTTTTCAAATATTTATGGTTATCTGAAATCGTCAAGCTTATTGATTTCCCTTTGTTATCAAAATGGCATCAAGTGTGGGTCATTACTTAGCTAAGCACGTATTATTTGGTACATTATTATTTTAAAATAGGCAAAATATTGAATTTGATGTTTCATGTATTTTCTTTATACTCTGAGAATTTAAGGTGCTTTTGACATCTATAATATAGTATAGCTTTTAAATAGATAACTCAAATTTCCTGATAAATTATTGCATTTTTTTCAAATATGGGTAACTAATTATTCACACAAAGGGTAAGAAGGTATTCTTTCTGAACGTATATCTTCTGTTTCAACACAGTTGAATGATTTAAACAGTTCCCAAATATTGTCATTAATTAGAGCTTTTACAAGCTGCTTTAATTTCTCTAGGTATATATTTTGATCATTCTATATATTTACCATATTACTAATTATTTAAAAATTAAATTAATTATCATTTGGTTTAAATTTTAGTACTTCTTTACCATAACCTTGATTAAAATAGAAAAGTCTAAAATATAATTTTTTACAAGAAAAATGAAAATTAAGCTAAGAAAATTTAGCAAGAGATGCTTCAAGAATTTCTTTACTTGGGGTACATATGCTTATTTTATTAATTGTGTGGTGTTTAAAAATACAACCTTTAAAAATCTAACAACGAAGAAATAGCAAAACACAAAGAAAGTGCGCGCGCGTGCACACACACACACACACACACACACACACAAACATTACCCAAATATAGACACTGGTCATTAAAGTTTCTTCCCCAGTGATATCCTGAATTAATGGTGCAGCATTCACACAGCTGAGTTCCATTTTCTTCTCTTGTTTCTCTATGACATTTTAACTGCATTTTTATTTTTAATAATTTGCCATTTTAATTTTTCCATGATCATTTATCCTTCTTATACACTATTCCACTTCCACCCCATGCCCCTGAAATCACCACACTGTAGTCCATGTCCTTGAGTTTTTTCTTTTTTGCTTGATCTCTTAACCCCCAAGACACACCCCCATAAGCTATCATCCTGCTCTGTATCTATGAGTGTGTCTCTATTTTGTTGGTTAGTTCAGTTTGTTCATAGGATTCCACATATGAGTGAAATCATATGGCACTTTTCTCCTCTGACTGGATTACAACAACAGAAACCATCAACAGAATGAAAAGGCAACACATTGAATGGGAAATCATATTTGACAATATATCTGATAACAGGTTAGTATTCAAAATTGTTAATAACTTATAAAATTCAACACTAAAAAAAATCCAATTGAAAAAATGGTCGAAGTACCTAAATAGATACTTCTCCAAAGGGGACATACAGATGGCCAGTTAACAGAGAAACACAAATTAAAACCACAGTGAGATATGACCTCACACCCGTCAGAGTGGCTGTCATCAGTAAAGTAACAAACAAGTGCTGGCAAGAACATGGAGAAACAGGAATCCTCTACACTGTTTGTGGGAATGCAGACTGGTGCAGCCCCTGTGGAAAGCATTCTGGAGTCACCTCAAAAAATTAAAAATGGAACTGCTTTGTGACATAGTAATTCCACTTGTGGAAATTCATCAAAACATTAATTTGAAAGAATGGTATGCATCACTATGTGATGCTACTTATTTGTATATTCTTCCATGTCTTTCTGCAGTGTCTTATAATTTTCCAAGCAGGGGTGTTTTACATCCTTGGTTAAATTAATTCCTAGGTATTTTATTATTTTTGATGCAATTGTAAATGAGATTGTTTCCTTAGTCTGTCTTTCAATAGTTCATTTTTGGTGTATAAAAATGCAATTTTAAATAAGACTTTTAAGTGGTAAAGAAAGAGGAAGAGGAATTAGGTGAAAAGCCATAATACACCAACACACACAAAATTTTCCACAACAACAAACTTTATCAGGAGTGAAGTCCTTTAAAAATGATTTAATTCTGTGCAAATGAATTATAATAGGATAAAAAATTAGTGTAGAAGGCTGAGAATGGTCCAGGAGAATTTCTCTAATGAAAAAATAAAACTCTCCCCTGGCCACAAAAAACAAACAAATAAAAAACTACTAGTCCATCCCAGTCCACAACACTGCAGCATCTTGCTGCTTTGGAAAATAGTGGGGACTACACTGCCTGAGCCTGAACAATCTGGCTTTGTTCTTCCAAATTACAATAAACCCACAATCACATAGAATTATGTTCATAATGTAGAAGGTCTGCTTTTAGTTATTCTGTAATTTTTGTAACTGATGTCCTCAAATATAATTTTCTAATTACTTCTTGCTAGAGTATAGATATATAGTTCACAATTACCATTGTATATAGAAACCTTACAAATTTTACTTATTCTATTGGTTTGAAGTAGTTATATCCTGTTTTCCATACTTAATTTTGGAAATTTGAGACCTCTATTTTTAGTAGCTTATTTATAAAAAAACAAATTTAACTTTACCAATATCTTCATTTTTTTGTTTAATTTCAGTTTTATGTGTTTCAACTAACTTAATTATTTCTTTCTCTGTGCGAGGGGTGTCCAGAAGGTATCTAGCCATGTAATATGAAAAATAGAGACATTTATTTAATAAGATACAAGATACAAGAAATATTGTACATATGACAATGGCATCTTAGTCACCTTCAAAGTAAACATCTTTGAAGGGACATCACACAGTTTTCCCAATTGCCATCAATTTCTTCATAGTTTTTAATGGTCTGAAATCTCTTTAATGGTCTGAAATCTTTTTCCTTTCAAAGTAATTTTGGTTTTGGGGACAGCCAGAAGATGCAGGGTACCAAATCTGTGCTGTAGGGGATGCTGAGTCACCTGGATAACTGGATGTTTCACTAAAATCTCTGCTTGACATGTGATATATGAGTGGGTGCATTGATGTGATGAAGCCCCCAATCACCAGTTGCCATAGCTGTGGCCATTTTCATTGTACTGCATCTCTCAACTGACAAAGACCACTGAGGTAATATCCTTATTATCTGTTTGGCCTGGAGGGGTGTACTTAAGATGGAGATACCATTCCCCCTCTGCAAAAAAAAAGAAAAAAAATTAACATGGTCTTGATCTCTTTGTGACTTTGCCATGCCTTTTTCGGGCATGCTGAATCAGGAGACTTCCATTGGGATGACTGGTCCTTGTTTCAGGATTACAGCCATAGACCCACGATTCATCTCCAGTTATGACCTTCTTGAGGAAACCTGGTTCATTGGTAGCAGTTTGAATTAAGTCCTTAGCAACTGCAGCACAATGATTCTTCTGCCCAGTAGCAAAAACTGCAGAATAAATTTTGCCATGACACATTTCATGTCAAGATCCTGTGTCAAAATCTGACACGGAAGTTTTTGGAATCCCCAGATCAGCTTCTAGTTCTCACACTGTCAGTCACCGACCTTTGTTGATTGCAGCCTGTACACATCCAACATTCTCATGTGTTCTGTTGTTGCAGGCCTTCCAGAACATGGATCACTTTCAACAGATTCTTGACCATCTTTGAAGCATTTACACCACACTTTTATTTTTGCTGTACTCATTTCATTGTCCCCAAATGCCTCCAGAATCATCTGAATAGTTTCCTCAGAGGAATGTTCAAGCTTAACACACAATATGATGCAGATTAATTGATCTACTCACTCAACCATTTTGAATGTGACAGCCACACAGTACACATGTTCATT